>OY740788.1:59088029-59273029 GCA_963514005.1 Raja brachyura
GCCCAACTGCGCGCACTTGGCCCTTCTTCAGACTCGCCTCGGCCCGAAACATCACCTATTCCTTCTCCCCAGAGATTCTGTCTATCCCGCTGAGTTACTCCAGCATTTTTGAGTCTATGTTTGGTTTAAACTAGCATCTGCAGTTCCTTCCTGCACATAGACACTATCATTACGTTGAATGGACAATTGGACAGGTACATGGAATGGACAGATGTGAGGGTTATGGGCCAAGTGCGGGCAGTTAGGTCTAATAGTCGGCGTAGGCAAGTTGGGCCAAAGGGCCTGTTTCCATGCTGTATGATGACTCTATGTCTCTATGATTCCAGGGTCAGGATATATGTGGATGGACTGGAGAAGCTGAGCTTGTTCTCCTTGGGATGCAGGAGACTGCAAGGGGGTTTGCCAGAGCACAATTTGTAACTTTTTAGTGCAATTAAATCTTAAGGATCAAGTCCTGGATTTACAAGGCTTCTGCAGCATAGCAAACAAAGCTTAATGTTAGCAGCAAACAGCAATTGAATTTGCAGGCAACTCAAATCCCCGTCGGTTACATGGAGAATGAGAGCGAGAGAGTTTCACTTACATTCTTCACTTGATGAGATCCCTGAAATGCAGATTCAGAGAATTTTGTAGTTACAATATGTATGGAAATCAAAGGAGATTTTGTTTTAATTGGGGAGAGGATTGCTGGGAGGTGGTGACAGGGTAGCTGTCTGAGAGAGATTCAGGTTTCTTCTGAGTTTTTAGTTTAGAGATACAGCAGGGAAACAGGCCCTTCAGCCCACCGAGTCTGTGCCGACCAGTGATCACCTGTACACAAGTTCTATCTTACACACTAGGGACAATTTACAGAAGCTGATTAACCTACAAATCTGCATGTCCTCACAATGTGAAAGGATACCAAAGTACCCAGAGAAAACGTAAGCGGATCACAGGGAGAATGTACAAACTCCGTCCAGGCAGCACCGGTAGTCAGCATCAAACCCGGGTCTCTGGCGCTGTAACGCAACAACTCTACCGCTGCGCCATTGTGACGTACTAGGAGGTTGGTCAAATAATTGGGGTTTGGTCTGAGAACATGAGCAGCAAGAGGAACTTGGAGTGATCATAACATTGCAATGCTAGGATGACATCAATCTGGAGGCAGCGTGGACTCTCTGTGGGATACCCACTTATCAGAGAAAGAATATCAGGGCTAGTGGGGCGAAGGCAGGAGAATGGGGTTAAGAGGGAAAGATAGATCAGCTATGATTGAATGGCAGAGTAGACTTGATTGGTTGAATGGCCTAATTCAAATCAATCAATCAATCAATGGATCAAATCAATCAATGGATCAATGGATCAATCAATCAATCAATCAATCAATCAATCAATCAATCAATCAATCAATGGCAAGATCATGAGAGGAATTACAAGATCATGAGAGGAATAGATGGGGTAAATGCACAATCGTTTACCCAGAATAGGGGCGTCTAAAACCATTGGACATAGGTTTAAGATGAACGGGGAAAGATTTAACGTTTAAGAAGCATTTAGACAGGTACATGTTAGGATAGGTTTATAGGCCAAATGCAGGCAGGTGGGACTAGTGTAAATGGGTCATGTTGGTGGACATGGGCAAGTTGGGCCAAAGAGCCTGTGACAAGTAAGACTTAACATTAATTAAATGTATCCAGGTAAATTTCCCGTGTGATATTCCCAGGAAGGAAAATTAGTGTGACTATTAATTAAAAAACAGTATCCAGTCAAATTTCCATGATTTCAGAAAGCCTGCCAGCATGCCAAGGTTTTTACAGTGGACTTTAGCCTAAAAGATCCTGAATTCCCAGAACCCAGGGGCGACACAGTGGTGCAGTGGTGGAGTTGCCGCCTTACGACGCCAGAGAACCGGGTTTGATCCCGACTACAGCTGCTGTCTGTACAGAGTTTGTACCCGTGATTGCATAGGTTATCGCTGGGTGCTCCGGTTTCCTCCCACATTCCAAAGACGTGCAGGTTTGTAGGCTAATTAACTTCGGTAAAATTGTACTTTTTCCCCAGTGTGTTGGATGGTGTTAAAGTACAAGGTGATCGCTGGACGGCGCCAAAAGCCTTGTTTCCTAAACTACTTAAACTAAACTAAAACTAAACTAGAAAACCCAGTTAACTAAAAGTTAGGAGGTAATAGCCTTTCCACTGCACTTCGGTACACATGACAACAGACTATACTGCTGGCTCGTCAAGGATTCTACAGCAGATTCTACAGCAGGATAAAGAAGGATTGTCATCTATTTTATTGAAGCTTCATAAAGAGTTAAACGTCTTCCATCGCTCAAGTAACTACCTTCTAAATGTCTGTTACACACACCCATTGGACAGCTCTGAGGTCAGGGATTATGCCACATACAAGTCAGTGTGTCCTTTCTTCTGAATTATGAGGGAATAAATTACAGAGATACAAGTTTCCAGGCAATTGTATCTATCACATCAAAGTTAATCAGGACCTGCAGAATATCTCAAGGGCTTTTAATGAGCAGTTAAAGCATGTTATTTCAGCCCATTACAACCTGATGGTGAAGGCACATTGTGTGCAGTTTTAAATATTCTAACTCTAAATGGATACTGGTGAAGTGAGCAATATTTTGACAAGACAAATGTAGCTATTTCCTTCGCTCAAGTGCTAATTGATGGGAACGCAGAGAATTGTCCTCTCTGGAGACTCGAAAGATCAAGAGGAGATATGACCTGGCTTTAAAATGCTGACAAGTTAGTGTGAATTTAACCAGTTTAAACTATCATCAGGGAAGCAAAGGCGACAAACAAAACATTAGCATCGCACAAAAAATTACAGTAACTGGTAGATCTAAAGCCTTGCAGTTCTTTGAAGCTATGGCATTCACAGAGTTTTAGAATCACACAGCGTGGAAACAAGCTCTTCGGCCCAACTTGTCCACACCAACCAACATGTCCACTAGTTCCACCTGCCTGCATTTGGTCCATATCCCTCCAAACCTGTCCTATCCATGTACTGTACCTGTCTAAATGTATCTTGAATTTTGTGAAAGTAGCTGCCTTAACTACGTCTTCCAGCAGCTTGTTCCATACACCCACCACCCTTTGTCTGAAAAAGTTAACTATTAAATATATCCCCTCTCACCTTAAACCTATGTCTCTGTTTCTCGATTCCCCAACTCTGGGCAAGAGACCCTTGTGTGTCTTTATTCCTCTTCCTTTCTTCCAATCTTACTTATTTATACATCCCTGATTTTTGTTGTTCCACCTTTGACAGCTGAGGCATCAATTGTACAGCATGACCTCAATATTTTGAGTTCATTTTTGGAACAGAAAGAATGGGTATAAATCATTGCCTGTGGTTCTGGAACATAAAGGTTGCATGGATGTGATGGCGGTTATAATGCCCAGTGAGAACATTGCAAGCTGGAAGATCAAAGCCTTCTTTGGTGCTAACATAATCAGGAATTTGTCGACCTCTGCCTTAAAAATATCCATTGACTTGGCCTCCACCGCCTTCTTTGGCAATGAATTCCACAGGTTCATCACCCTCTGACTAAATAAATTCCTCCTCATCTCCTTTCTAAAGAAGAGGTTTGGAGCAAGGGTCAGGATGAGGTTTAGGTTTTGTATTGTCACATGTCCTGTTATTCTGAAGCTATGGCCTTCGATCTTAGACTTTCCCACTAGTGGAAACTTGCACGTCTTTGGGACATGGGAGGCAACTGGAGCACCAGGAGGAAACCCACGCGGAGATCATGCAAAGTCCACACAGACAGCGCCAGAAATCAGGACGGAAACTATAAGGTAGCGGCTGTGCCACTATGCCAGGTGTCATCTAAATTTATCTTGCTCCATTGTATAATATCATTTTCTCTTAGACTGGGTGGGTTAATTGACAGGTGATTTATACTTGCTCTTGCTGCATTCTATCAGTGTCTGCCTCGACAGGGAGCTGTGTGCCAAATACAGAAGAGCTTTGCTTTGGCTTCAAAGAAGATGAACAATCCACTGCATCCTGTGTTCGTTCGCACTGCTCCTGGAGTACAGGATGACTGGGTGAATGAGAAGAGGTTTGGAGCAAGGGTCAGAGTGAGGTTTAGGTTTTTTATTGTCACATGTACTGAGGAACAGTGAAAAACGTTGCTTTGCATGTTATTCAATCAAATCACATAATGCCATATATAATTGCAATCAAGTCAAGATCATCAGAGAAATAGATAGGGTAAATGCACTTATTGGTGCAGACTCGATGGGCTGAAGGGCCTGTTTGAAATGCTGTATCTTTCAATCAATCACAATCATAAAATGAATTACAAGATCATGTGAGGAATAGAGAAGGTAAATACACAGTCTTTTACCCAGAGTAGTAAATGTGAAAATCAACATAGGTTTAATGTGGGGGGGGGGGGGGGGGGTGGGGGGGAAGATTTAATAGGTAGCTGAGGGGCAACTTATTTACACAAAGGATAGTGGGTGTAGCGAACAAACTGCCAGAAGAGACAGCTGAGGTAGGTGCTATCACAATGATTACAAAACATTTAGACAGGTACATCGATAGGATAAGTTTAGAGAGACATGTGCCAAGTGCAGGTAGGTGGGACTAGTTTAGATGGGACATGTTATTCGGTGTGGGCGTGTTGCGCCGAAGGGCCTGTTTCCACACCGTATCACTCTATGAGTCTAAGTGGGTTTGATGGGTTTTTAGCAGGAGGCTGCATTTGCCCGTGGTGTTCAGGGAGCATTTCTACCCATATCTCAGCAAGCAAAAGATATATCAGTGTTTCCATTTTGAGCTTATTATTCAAACCTGCTGACTGAAATGCCAACACTAACCTTGAGCAGAGTGCGAACCACTTTCGCTTATAACAATATGACCATGACAATGAAAGTTTTTTCCAAACTGGAGGTGGTGATATTTACAATAAATCACAAATTGCCAGTAGGTAACACTGAATTCCCCCCCCCCATGCAAAGAACCAGCTACATTTCATTCCCTGTTGAAACTATCAATGGGCAAAGAAACACAATGGGCCATTATGGGCTTCACCCTCCTTGGTCATCTGTTGCCAGTCCAGCTTTGTTCTGGCTTTTCTTACCTCCAGTTCCCGCAGCCTGAAGAAGGGTCCCGACCCGAATATGTCACCTATCCTTTTTCTCAGACAAATGACGGTGGCACGGTGGTGCAACGGTAGAGTTGCTGCCCGACAGCGCCTGAGTCCCAAGTTCAATCCTGACCATGGGTGCTGTCTGTGCGGAGTGCACGTGCTCCCCGTGACCGCATGGGATTTCTCCGGGTGCTTCCTCCCACACTCCAAAGACGTGCAGTTTATTTTGCTTTGGTAAGTTGGAAAAATTGTTCCTAGTGTGTAGGATAGTATTAAGGGCCTGTCCCACTTGGGTGTTATTTGTGCGTCATTTACACGACATAATTTATGCGTCAAGACGCGCAACGCGACATCATTTACGTGACGCACACATGCATGACGCGTGGTGAGACGTGGTGACGTAGGCAGTGACGCACAAATCCACCTGCGTGACGTGCAAATAATGCCCAAGTGGGACAGGCCCTTTAGTGCACGGGGGTGATCACTGGTCGGCATGGATGCTGCAGGCTGAAGGGGAGAACGTGCAAACTCAGTACAGATAGCACCCGTAGTCATGATCGAACCCAGGTCTCTGGCGCTGTCAGGCAGCTACTAAACTGCTGCGCCTCTGTGCCGCCATGGAGGTGCAATCTGAATCAGTGAACTGATCTAAAGACTAACGAGTGCAATGGCTGATAAGTATGCAATAGTAACTGTGCACTCTTTGTGAGGATCTGAGAAGTGAATGGGATGTGTTTCTCTCGCCTGGCATCGATTTATCACTGCACCTACATCATAATTTAATCACATGCCAATGGCAACACGTGCACAGAATCATAACGGCGGAGGGAAGGTTCACTTGTTATGTGTCTCCTGCATTTCATCGTATGCACTTTGCTGCTCCTCGCATTCACTTCACATTCCTTTTCAATAAGTAATGCATGGCCACAAGATCTGAATGGAATTATGCATAATACTGCACAATTCTCCGCAACAACCTTCGCTCAGCTTAAGGCAGCGCAGGGGCACCGTGACCTCCGGTGCTGCCTGTATGGAGATTGCACATTGTTCCTGGACTGCATGATTTGCCACTGGATGCTTCAGTTACCTCCCAAACCACAAAGGCTTGATGCTTGACTGATTAAATTGGCTACTGTAAGTCATTATCCCTCGTTTTGGTGGATGGTAGGATATTCAGGGTGGAGCTAAAATCATAGCACTCTTTTACGTTTGTATGATTGTGCTTCATTATTGTATGATTTTCAAATGTTCTTTATTGTCACATGCATCAAGGTACAGGGAAATTAATTTTCTCAGCATACAGTTCAGTACAAGTGTTACCATACATAATCAGATTTAAAAAAAGGTTTTAGAGATACAGCATGGAAGCAGACCTGTCGGCCCACCAAGATCACCCGTGCCGACCAGCGATCACCCGTAGTTTTATCCTACGCACTAGGGACAATTTACAGAGGCTGATTAGCCTGTAAACCTGCACATCTTTGGAATGTGGGAGAAAACCAATAAGGTCACAGGGAGAACGTACAAACTACTTACAGCCAGCACCTGTGGTCAGGATTGAACCAGGATTGGTCAGGCTCTGATGATGTGAGGCAGCAGCTCTGCCTCCACACTACTGCACCACCCCAAATCTTAGATACAGTACAAGTGTGCAGAAAAAGTTCACCGAGCTGGTTTACAAGACAGTATTGGCGCAGCGGTAGAGTTGCTGCCTTACAGCACCAGAGACCCTTGTTCAATCCTGACTACGGATCCTTTCAGCACAGCATTTACATGTTCTCCCCGTGACTTGCTTGGGTTTTCTCCAGGATCTCCGGTTTCCTCCCAAAATCCAAAGACATACATGTTTGTAGGCTAATTGGCTTGGTATCATTGTAAATTGTCCCTAATATGTGTAGGATAGCGTTACTGTACATGGATTGCTGGTTGCCGTGAACTCAGTGGGCCGAAGGGCAAGTTTCCATGATGTATCTCTAAATTAAACTAAACTAAAAAGTTTTAACTGCAAAGTCTGCAGAACAAAGGATTTCTATGTACCGAGGTGCACGTGACAATAAAGTATCTATTGAACTATTTAGAGAGTCCTGTACTGGGAAATAAATGAGGGAATGCGATTTAGGGGATTGCTTCCATTGCCGAGCTGCAGCTTGCATTTCTGCAATTCCCTGAAGATTTCCTTGAAAATCAAAAGATTTTCTTTCTCTATGCTTATACCAATCAGCAGATCCCCTAGCTTGCAAACTACCGAATACAGTCTGGAAAATGTAGAAACAAGGAACTGCGGATACTGGTTTACAAAAACAAAGGCACAAAGTGCTGGTGTAACTCAGTGAGTCAGCCTGCACCACCAGAGAACATGGATAGGTGATGTTTCTGGTTAACACCCTTCTTCAGACTGATTGGTGGGGAGTGGGTGGGGGGGGGGGGGGGGGTGGAGGGAGTTGGGGGAGAGGAGAGGCGAGGCAGGACAAAGTGTGGCAGGAAATAGATGAACTCAGACGAGAGGAGGGGGGGGGGGGGGGGTTGGATCGAACCCATACATTAAAATAAAAGGTGCGAGACAAAATGATTGAACAGTTGCGAAGTGTGAAGCCAGTGGACGGAATGTGGGTGGAGGGGATGGGGAGGGAAATGATAGGTGCAAGTTCAGATGGAGCACAGTGGAGGAGGAGGGAATGAAAGGGAAGGGGGTTCAAAGTCTGGAATATGTTGGGTGTGTACTCGACTCCATTGGGTTACCCTGTGTATAGGTTTGCGCATGTTGAATGCCAGATGCTACTGTCCTCGTTCAATCCTGTCCTCGGTTGCTGTCTGTGTGGAGTTTGCACATTCTTCCTGTAATTGCGTGGTTTTCCTAAGACTTCCCAAAGATGTATGGGTGTGTAGTTTCATTGGCCTCTGTAATTTGCCCTTAGTGTGTAGGAACTAGTTGCATAAATGGGATAAATAGATCTTATGTGAACAGGTGATTAATGCTCAACATGCAATCAGTGGGCCGAAGGGCATGTTTCAATGCTGTTCATCCCTCCCTAAACCTTTAAGTGTTTATAGACATAGGAGAGTGCAGCACAGTGGCGCAGCGGTAGAGCTGCTGCCTTACAACGTCAGAGACGCGGGTTCGATCCTGACTACGGGTGCTTGCCTGCACAGAGTTTGTATGTTCTCCCTGTGACTGTGTGGGTTTTCTCTGGGTGCTCAGGTTTCCTCCCACACTCCAAAGATGTACAGGCTTGGAGGTTAATTGGTTTCAGTAAAATTGTAAATTATCCCTAATGTGGACAATGATAGTGTTAGTGTACGGGATGATCGCTGGTCAGCGCGGACTCGGTGGGCAGAGGGGCCTGTTTCCGCGCTGTATCTCTAAAATCTAAAGGTCAAATTATCTTTGATCCTGATAAATTCTGCATTCATATCTTGCAAAATGAATAGCAGATATTGTTCCATCATCACAATTGATTTATTCTAACTGAGGCAGTCTCCGTACAACAGTATAATTTGATCTGTAGCAGGATCCAGACCCGAAATGTCACTGGTCCATTTCCCACCACAGATGCTATGTGACCTGCTCAGTTCATCCAGCAATTTGTTTTTTGCACCATATACATTAGTCTGTATTTGGCACAATCTAGCATGGCTCACTCATTCTTGTGGTTTTCACGAGCATGCTGTTTTGTTTTTGCTACATTTGAAACCGGTCAGCATTTGAAATAGACTGGCTTTGTATTTGGTTGGATGAGAATTTGTGCATTGTGCCCTCTGTCACTGATTTCATTGGATTTTTGCAAAAATGTGTCAGGATGCAAATTTGAATTGCTTAAAGATACAGCCTGGAAACCTACCGGGTCTGCACCGACCAGCGTTCACCCTGTATACTAGTACCATTGTACACACCAGGGCCAATTTACAGAAGCAAAGTAACCTACAAACTAGCACATCTTTGCAGTGTGGGAGGAAACCGGAGCACTCGGAGAAAACCCACAGGGAGCCCATACAAACTCCGTACAGACAGCACCTGTAGTCATGATGGAACGCGGGTCTCTGGCACTTTAAGGCAGCAACTGTACTGCTGCGCCACTGTGCTGCCCCAAATTTAATTACTGTAAACATTCCACCAATTAACCTTCAGCTGGCGGAGTCAGTAAATCCTCATTAACGACTAACGAGCGTGTTGTCATGACTCAAGGAACTGAGCTATGTTGGGCAAGTAAGACTATTCCTTGGAGCGCAGGATGCTGAAGTGTGATCTTACAGGTGGGTGTAAAATTATGAGGAGAATAGATAGTTGAATGCACAGTGTCTTTTCCCCAGGGTAGGGGAATCGATAATTAGAGGGCAGGAGGGGAAAGATAGGAACTTGAGGAGTAACGTTTTCACGCAGAGTATGGTGAATAATATATGGAACATGTTAAGGCAGGTGACAATAACAACATTCAAAAGACTTTTGGACACGTACTGTACATGGATAGGAAAGGTTAAGAGGGATATGGGCCATAGATGGGCAAATGGGATTAATTTGGCTGGCACAGACGAGTTGGGCTGAAGGGCCTGTTTCTCTGCAATATAACTCTATGACTCTGTTGACCTATTCTGTAGCTTGCTACAATGATGGGTAGAAATATTTGTTCAATGCTGAATAGTCTATTTGATATAATATCTATAACATTTTGTCAGCAGAGGTTTTTAATCTTGATGGCCATTCTGGCAATCACTTCTGCTGCAACTTGATCAAGTAAGTATCTCGACTCATTATTGAATAGCCATTGGCAAGTTTGTCCATTAGTTGCTGTTGCTTCTTGGGGGATGTATACTGTGCAGAAATATGTTCTCATCATCCGAATGAACTTCCAAACAAGTCCTCCCTTCCATTGTTGTTTTTGAATTGTTACCAAAATCGATTTTGTTGCTTCTCCTAGCCCTGGATCTGTAGACTGTCAAAATGGGGCCTTTCTTCCAGCAATAGATATACTTGGCTGACAGCACTACACCATTGAATGAAAGCTATTGAAATAGCAGACACTGACCAAACTTATGCTCAGCTCAAACTTTTACATGCTGCAAACTGAACAGGAGCTTTGACTAAATTCATCTGTTTACCGGATTGCCACAAACATGCAGGACATGATCTAAAAATTGATCAACATTTCAATGCAGGAATAAGATCTTCGTTGAAACAACAGGGGGGAACAATAGTGCAGCATTAGACCTGCTGCCTTATGCCATCAGAGACCTGCAAATTGCCCCTAGTGTGTAGGGAGTAGGTGCATAAATGGGATAAATTGAACTAACGTGAACAGGTGATTGATGGTCAGCATGGAATCTGTGGGCCAAAGGGCCTGTTTCAATACTGTACATCTGTCACTAAACATTCAAGTGTTTATAGGCACGGGAGAGGGCAGCACATTGGCGTAGCAGTAGAGCTGCTGCCTTACAAAGACGTACAGGTTTGTGGGTTAATTGGTTTTGGTAAAAACTGTAAATTGTCCCTTGTGTGCAGGATTGTCCCTTGTGCGCAGTTTAGTTTAGAGATGCAGCGTTGAAACGGGTCCTTTGGCACACCAAGTCTGCGCGCTGACCAGTGATCACTCATACACAAGTTCTATCCTACACAGGAAGGACAATTTATAGAGGCCAATTAACCTACAAACTGCATCGCCTAATGATAAAACAACACTGCCAGCCCTGCCACTGTGGTTTGCTGTGTTACACATGGAGATCTTAAATGGGTGAACGTTTGCAAGAACTGTTGGAAATCAACTTTGATGAGACAATTTTAAATGTTCAATTTAAAGCAGGACTAAGCCACCTAGCCTTTTAAGCCCTCCATCATTCATGAAGATCTTTGCTGATCTTCTATCTCAGCAACATTTTGCGGCTCTCGATCAATATCCCTTGTTATCTAGGTTTCCATTCATCAGAGGTTTAAATAAATGCAGTGACTGAGCCTCGAAATTCCCGCAGATAGAGAATTCCAGAGATTCACCCCACTCGAAGTGAACAAATTTCTCCTCATTTCAATCCAAAATGGCCTCCCCTTAATTCTGCAACAGTGACCCCCTTGATCCTGACTCCTCAGTCAAGGCAAATGAGTTCCATTGTTTCCAGTACATACACAGAACTGCAGATGCTGGTTTACCAAAAAAAAAAGTTTATAAGTTCATGTAATTAGGTGCAAAATTGAGGCCATTTGGCTTATTGAGTTTACTCATGACTTATCTATTTTTCCCTATTTTCCTGCTTTTCCCCCATAACCCCTGACACCCATACTTGTCAAGAATCAAGATTCTGTCAATCTCTGCCTTAAAAATATCCATTGATTTGGCCTCATCAGCTGTCTGTGGCAATTAATTCCACAGATTCACCGCCCTTTGACGAAGTAAATTCCTCCTCATCTCCATTCTAAAGGTGTCAATGAACTCCACAGATTCAGGACTGATCTATCTTCCCCTCAACCCCATTCACCTGCTTTCTCCCCTTTACCTTAGAGCCCCATAAATCAAGAAGCTGTCAATCTCTACATAAAGAATTTGACCTCCTCAACTGTCCTCAGTGCACTCCTCTGCACCAGCTGCCCCTCCACTTAACTTCTTATTGGTCACAAAGCCATTAATTCCATCCTCCAAATCATTAATGTACAATGTGAAAAGTAGCGTATCCAACGTCGACCCCTGGGCACCACCGCCAGTCACCGGCAGCCAACCAGAAACAGCTTCCTTTTGTCCCACTATTTGCCTTCTGCTATTCAGCCAATCTTCTATCAATGCCATAATCTTCCTTCTAATAGCATGGGGTCTCATCGTGTTTAGCAGCCGCACGTGCACCACTTTATCAAAGTGCTGGGCTAACTCAACGAGTCAGGCAGTATAAAAAAGACAAAGTCTGATCAATGGTCCCGCCGAAAACTGCACCTCTACATATTCTCCAGACACGCTACCTGACCCAAAGAAAGACACAAAATGCTGGAGTAACTCAGCGGGACAGGCAGCATCTCTGGAGAGAAAGAATGGTTGACGTTTCGGGTCGATGTCTGGGGAGAGGGAGATACATAGATAAGGAAGTGTAAGGTGTGAAAAAAAGGACAAAGGGAATTGGGATCAAGAAAAAATGTAGAATAGATCATTGTTAAGGGGCTGTTCCACAGCGGCGACATAATCTGCCAGTTTAGATGAGTTTACCCTCGACTCGCAGCATGGTCGACACAAGGTCCTAGGAGGTCCTATGAGGTCACTGGAACTCTCCTTCATGCTCGAGGGAAGTTCCCGAATATTTGTGGCCTCAGCTAGGTCGCGGAAAATTTTTCAGCATGTTGAAAAATTTTCCACGAGTAAAATTGGGTCGACGTCGTTCTTTTTGACTCATAGTGCAGTGGAGTGGGGTCACTATGTAGTTACGGGCAGTCGAGGACAGCCGCAGGTAATCTCCGCTGACTGGGCATTTTGATTGGCTCATTGGAGTTTTTAGGACCAGGGAAAACCGACCGGTAATGTAAAATGCCCACTAAACTTTATTAAACGTTGTCTGACGTCTTAAAAGTGTCTCCACTCCTTCTCCCTCCCTTCTCTCCCCTCCCCCCCCCCCCTTTCCCCCCATCTCCGCGCTCTCTAAAAGACTTACCTTACACTGCGCAGCCGTCTTTAACCTTCTCGTTCATCCCAGGTGTGAATTTCAGACAGCGCTCCCTGGCTTTCCCAGGCCCCCGCCTTTGCGATGTGTTTGTGTGTGCGGTCGGTCGATCCAGCTCGTGGTTTCAACGCGGATGGTTGATCCAGCTCGAGCATTTCCAGGCAAGTGCCCTCGAGATTGAAGGTCGAAGGCACCTTTCTTCACTTGCGGATTTTGTCGCCGCAGTGGGACAGCCCCTTTAGCTGGGAGAAGGTAACATCACGTGACCTGCTGACTTACTCCAGCACTGTGTCTTTCGCTCCATCCAACCTTTCTTGTCCTAGGAGAGTTTTCACAATGAGGTTCTCTCTCACTCTTCTAAATTCTAGCGAATTATCGATGTGAATTCATATGCAGTATGTTCACATTAACAAAAGAGGCTGCAGTTTATTCGCGGGACAGAACACTCAAGCTGGATATGTATTGAGTCTTAGAATTTCTATTACGGACTGAATGTCATACTGTTACAAGAATGGCACACCTTACAACTCTGCAGTCTCAAAGGATCAAAGAATGCTCACACAGATAGATTCACTAAACTCTGAAACTGAAATGGTTTGCAGAGTACCTGGTTGGATTGTAAACAAAAGTCAGATTAATGCCTGGTAACTAGCCAACAGTCGATTGTGCAATTTGCATTTAAGTTATACATCAAAGCAATTGAGTGGCAGGGGGTCATCTGCAGAGAACATGCTTTGACAGTGGTATGCATTCATAGGTGGGCAATATGTATACAGCAAAAATCAAGCTGTCACATGAAACACCATCAAAACGGGTCGCTGCATGCTAAAAAATATTCTTCTGTTAGAGCAAAGCTTGTTTTACTCAACAGACTAGTGGCAACGTTTGATGACTTTTAGACTTTAGACAAGAGATACCGTGCGGAAACAGGCCCTTCAGCCCTCCAGGTCCGTGCTGACCAGCAATCACCCCATACATTAGCACTATCCTACACACCAGGGACAATGTACAATTTACCAAGGCCAATTACTCCACGTCTTTGGAGTGTGGGAGGAAACCAGAGCCCCTGGAGAAAACCCACATGTTCATAGGGAGAATGTATAAACTCCTTACAGACAGCACCCAACAATTCAGCGAGATTTCAACCCAACGGTATGAATATTGATTTCTCTAACTTCAAATAATCCATGCTTTCCTCTCTCGCCATCACTCCCCCACCCTAGTTCTCCAACTAGTTTCACTTTCCTTCTGATTAATTTTACTGATTATATACCACCATGTCACCTTCACCTCAGCTAACAGTGAACCATTCTACATTTCCATTTAATCATCTGCTTTGATTAGTCATTTTCACACCTTACCTTTCCTTATCTCTAGTTACCCTCGCTCCTGACTCTCAGTCTGAATAAGGGTCTTGACCCAAATCGTCACCCATTCCTTCTCTCCAGGGATGCAGCCTTTCCCGCTGAGTTACTCCAGCATTTTGTGTCTATCTTTGGTGTAAACCGGTATTTGCAGTTCCATCCTACACAGAGAATCTCTCTACTCTTGACTGCCGGTAAAACCCTCATGATAGTCCTGTTGCCGTGGTACCAGGAACCCACCCGAGGCTCGAGGGACTGCGGATCCGAGCCGAGGACCTGGCCGACCGCAGAATCAGAAGGGAGCCGCTGGAGAGGTGGATGCGAGGAGCAAGGGCCGGTAGGAGAGTGGACTGGGGTAATGCTTCCAGCGCCTTCAACAACGGCTGCAGGAGGTGCCCCCAAGAATCATTGAACCGAGTGGCAAGACAAGTTCCCAGACACACAGACTCAGTCCCAGCCAAACCTCCCCGATATTTACATATTGCTGGAGGAATAAGAGATCGGGCGAGCAGGACATTTAGAAGAATGGCTGATGATAGAATAACAATGTTTTTGGAAACGTCACCTATTCCTTTTCTCCAGAGATGCTGTCTAACCTGCTGTGTTACTCCAGGTTTTGGTGTCCATCTTCGGTTTAAACCAACATCTGCAGTTCCTTCCTACACTCTATTCTGTCTAACCCTGTTTCAGTCCCTTCCTGCCAATCTCTGGGGCACCTTTCATGCCATCTACCATATTGATAATTTCCAATTCCTTGGTTGCAATCAGCTCATCTTTACCATGGACCTCCATCCCCCATCAGTAAGGTCTATGGGCTTTGCACTTCTTTCTGGAACAAAGAGCCGATCAATCCCTCTCCACCAACACTCATCTGCTTGGCAGAACCTGCTCTCATCCTCAACAACTTCTCTCTCGATTGCTTCCACTTTCTGCAAATCCAAAGTGCAGCCACGGGGACTGGCATAAGGCTCAGTTAGACCTATCTTTTTGTTGCCATAATGGCATCACCCTGGTTGCAAATCCTCTCCGGCACTTCTCTCCAACTCTCTCTCCACCACATTGATTATTACATTGCTGCTGTTTTCTGCACTTGACCAGAATTTGGCAAGTTTGCCACCTTTGCCATCAACTTCCACAATGCTTCCAAATTCAGTTGGGACTATTTCTGACACTTTTGTTTTAGAGATACCACGGAAACAGGCCCTTTGTCCCACCGAGTCCACGCTGACCATCGATCACCTGTGCGCACCAGTTCCATGTTATCCCACTTTCACATCCGCTCCCTACACATGACGGGCAATTTGCAGAGGCCAATGAACCTACAAGCCCACACATCTTTGGGATATGGTAGGCAGCCCATGTAGTCACAGAGGAGAACGTGCAAACTCCACATAGACAGTACCCAAGGATTGAACCCAGGTCTCTGGCGCTGTGAGGCAGCAGCTTTACCAGCTATGCCACTGCACCCTTTTTTCCAATTTCTGTATCTCTCCAGTTCCACCTCACGAGACAAACTATCTACTGATATTTATTTTTGAATGAACGAACGGATGAATGAATAATTGAATGAATTAATAATATTTACAGTAGGAGGGACAATAGGGTCACACCAGATTTCAGTATGGAAAGATGAAGTTAGTAAGAAAGTGCTTGATTATTTCAGGCGAGGGGAAGGGGACAGACAGATCACAGAAAGGGACGGTGATGATAACTTATTTTAGCTCTTTCTGGATCAGAAACAGGGCAGCATGGAGGCGCAGCAGTAGAGTTGCTGCCTTACAGCACCAGAGACCCGGGTTCGATCCTGACTACGGGTGTTGTCTGCACGGTTTGTACATTCTCCCCATGACTTGCGTGGGACTTCTCTGAATGCTCCAGTTTCGGCCCACAGTCCAAAGATGGACAGGTTTGTAGGTTAATTGGCTTTGGTAAAAAATGTCCCCAGAGTGTGTAGGATAGTGTCAGTGTACGGGGTGATCGTTGGTCGGCACGGACACAGCGGGCCAAAGGGTCTGTTTTTCTAAACTAAACAGTAAAATTATTTACCTTATAGGTTGTTGGGCTCCTCAAGGCCCCAGCACTTGTGCTAAAATAGAGTGACAATTTAAACGAAGGCTTGTTGCCTTATTATAATATTTAATGAGCAATTCACATCCTATATACAGCTTGTTTATTTGTCCCTTGGCTAACTTTGTGGAAAGGAAATGAATAAACTTGCATCAGATTAACTTCTTTCTGCAAATTTGTTGCACTTTAATTTCCCACACCACTCCATCCAAGACATTCATGGGATTTAAGATTTGGTCCATACCCGTTGTTTTGAAGTTGTACTGGTTTAAATGTTTCATGCCAAAAACATCGTCCAATTAAGAAAAAAATGAAACTGAATCATTTTCTAAATAAATCAGGGGGAATTTTCATAGCATTTCACCACAATGAAATCTGAGAATGCCATGAAAACAATTACTTCTCTGCCAAAGTTTGGTGGTGGTGGGTGTGAAGGGGGAAACAATACAGGGCAGGGCATGAATGATGGGACTCCTGTGTTAATTAAAACATATTTGCACAATGGATTGATGCTTGAATACACTATATCAAGAATCTGTCAATGCTGTCATTGAACTCTCTACAGAGGCTGCTCAGACCTAATAGCCCAGCACTAATTAAGAGACATGCTCTGCAGGACTCAAATTAAATTACTAACTTCTGAGCGCGTTTAAAAAAAAGACAATTCTGTTTAAGTTCCATATTCAACTAGAATGAATGGTGGTCTGAAGAAGAGGTGGTCTTAACCCAAAACATCACCCATTGCTCTCCAGAGATGCTGCCTGACCCGCTGAGTTATTTCAGCTTTTTGTGTCTATCTTCCCCTTATTCTTAATATATGACTGTGATAGGACATCTGGAGGCAAGAAATAAGAAAGAAATTCATGATATTTACTGCCAAAGATTAGCCTTGCAAGGCGTGAAGTTTTGTAACTTGGAGTGCAAATCTATTTAAATGAACCTTCCGAGGGTGGCACAGTGGGGCAGCGGTAGAGTTGCTGCCTGATGGTGCCAGAGACTCGGGTTCCATCCTGATTACGGGTGCTGTCTGTACCGATTTCCTACGTTCTCCATGTTGGTTTTATCTGGGTGTTTCAGTTTCCTTCCACAGTCCAAAGACGTGCAGGTTTGTAAGTTAATTGGCTTCTGTAAATTGTCCTCAGGGTTTAAAATGTGTACGGGTTATCGATGGTTGGCGCCGAGTCGATGGGCTGACGGGCCTGTTTCCACGCTCTATGTCTAAAACTAAAACTTATTTAAGCTTTATTCAAAATCATTGCGATTGCACTTGAATTTAAGGTGAGGGGGGGGGGGATAGATTTAATAAGAACCTAAGGGGTACCTTTTTTACACAAAGGGTGGTGGAACCAGCTACTGGAGGACGTAGTTGAAGCAGGTACTGTCACAACGTTTAAGAAACATTTTGACAGGTATTTAGACATAGACAAGATAGGTTTAGAGGGAAATGGGACAAATGCAGGCAGGTGGGACAAGTGTAGATGGGACGATGCGGGCAAATTGAGCCGATGGGCCTGTTTACACACTGTTTGACTATAACTCAATTTCTAAAATTAAAACTAAAAGTTATTTAAGTTTTATTCGTTGCAATTACACAGGAAGATACTGGGGCAGATTTCCTACTGTCCTGAAATGACTACCTGCCTGCTCCTCAACCTGCAGTTTGCTCGAGCGAGGCTCCCAGCACAATTCCTCACTGTGCTGCTGTCTCTCTCTGCTTCAACATTGCTGATTACAGCATAGGGACTCGATCAGTTCAGGCAGTCAGCTCTACTCAAAAGCCCCAGGGATCCCACCCCCAGGATCAGCAGCTGTCAGAGGCCTCAGCATTACTGACTGTTTGTGAATGCCAAAGATGTTCTTCGCAAACAGTCGGTAACTTTTAAGGGCTGCAGTGAAAATAAAGAAAATGCTAAAGGATCGCAAATAGTAACATTTATTAAAAAACGCAAAAACTGCATCTGCAAATTAAAAATAAATTAAGACACGAGAATTAACTCAAATATCAATATAATCGTCTTCCAATAGCTGATTTGCCCTCTAAAGCAGCCAACTGCCTCACAGCGTCAGAGACCCTGACCTCAGATGCTGTCTGTATGGAGTTTACACATTCTCCCCATGAACGTGTCGGTTTCTTCTGGGTGCTCCAGTTTCCCCTCATATCCTAACGGTGCATGTTTGCAGGTTCATTGACATCTGTAAAAGATTAAGTTGCTCCTAATGTGTAGGAAGTGGATGAGAGAGTGCAATAACATAGAACAAGTGTGGATGGGTGATCGATGGTTGGCTTGGACTCAATGGGCGAAGGGCCTGTTTCCATGCTGCATCTCTAAACTAAACTAAACTATATATAGAATTGTCTGATTTGACTGGATAGCATGCAAAACAGAGCATTTTACTTCGGAGTCACATGAGTGACTATCGGTAGAGGAAGAGCTGCAGAGCGCAGCTCCAACACAGCGGTAAACGGCCCGCAGGTAAGTAAAATTATTTTACTTCCAGGGCGTTTTCTAAAAACTGCGTAGGCTGGTGGTTAAACCAGGAGGAGTTAAATTAAAATATATATATTTTTTTTAAATTGCGGGTAAAACGTGCGTCCCGGGGTGTAGAAGAGTCAGGACAGCAGATTATTGCGGAGCCGGTTCCGATACCGGTGGCCGTTGAAATACCCGCTAGTGAGCCTTTGGTTGCTCCACAAACAAAAACTTTGAAAACCCAGTGCCTAAAATGTAAAAGAAAAGCTTGAAAGGCCTGAGGTTTCCGAAAGATCCTGAAAGGAAAGCCTTTTGGCTAAGAATGGATCTAATGGAGAAAATACTCCAAACAATAATCAACCAAGGGTCTAAGTACCCAGAATATTCCCAGGCAGCCCCTGAGGGGGTTCCATATCATGAATATGGTGTCAGTTCGAATTGGGAATTGAAACTCCAGTGCCCGGGATTGGGCTGGAGGAAGTCTCCTTGAACAAGTTTCAGGAGTACCAGGGCTGTATAAGACTGCCCCTGAAAGTGGTGTTTGCGGTCAGAAGTACCCACCACCATACAAAATCCAGGTGTGTCTGATGTGGCACAAAGTTTGCTATACCTGGAGGAGGGGGTGAGGCCATGGAAGGAAACCTGGCGGCCAATATTAATTATATGGTCTCTCACCTGCCTCAAAAAGCTGTTATGGTTGAGACAACAGATATGGATTTAAACACCTATTTATTGTACCTCAAAGAAGGTACCTATGGTGAATCCGGCTATTTGGGCGCCAATGTCATCAATAATGCGGGCGTAGGAATTATGATTCAAAGAATCCTCAAGCTAATTTTGGCATCACTGTCTTTTTGGAAGACAAGCTGGAAGGTTGTGGAATGACCAAAGTTCAGAACCATATGTTGGGTTTATTCTGCAACTCATTTTTTGAGATACATTATATAAGGAAGATTGCCATTCAGCCTCATTTACATCCAAGATTTTCAGGGTTGTGCAGGGCAAGCAATGTTCAAGCTCTTGGTTATTTGTTCGAAGGAAATCTGTCTAAACAAATTAAAGAAATTGATGAAGAGGCAAAAACTATTGGCCTTATGAAACCCTTCAATGTTGGCCAGAGGAGGGCTGGTCAAATGAGAAGGGGATTTGATTTTGGAGCTGAAACAAACCGAGACAGGAGTATGATAAGG
Source organism: Raja brachyura (assembly GCA_963514005.1). The sequence continues at coordinate 59,107,841 of OY740788.1, forward strand.
AAAATTACCAGCCAGCACAGCCGAATGTACACTCATTATTGGGAAAAGGAGATCACTTCGTCCGGTTAGAAAGGTACAAAACTTTATCCTATTAAAGAAGAAATGTTGGATGAACCTCAGTTTGGTGGTAGACTCCGAATGTTTTATAATGAATGGGACAGCATAACATCTGATTGTGTTGTATTAAATACTGTTTTAGGATCTACCATTGATTTTGTAGTAGATATGGACCCATTGGGACAGAATTAGCCTAATCATTCTTTGATGTTTTCTGTTCTTGGGGGGAAAAAAGTTCTGGTATCAACAGGTTGTTATATGGCTACAATAGATTTGAAGATGCATATTATTCAGTTCCAATTCATCAGCGCTTTCGCAGGTATTTAAAGTTTAAATGGATGGGTCAGCTGTGGCAATACAAAGCATTACATAATGGATTAAGCTCAGCACCTAGACTGTTCACTAAATTGTTGAAGTCAGCAATTGCACTGCTAAGGGCACAAAACACATCGTTATGGCTTATCCAGATGACATTAAATTGTCAATGCTAAGCTGAAAAATCAGTCTCAGCAACTACAAGCTTGGTTGAAAAGCTGGGGTTCCTGATTCATCCAACAAAATCTAAGTTACAGCCATCCCAAACCATTGAATATCTGGGGTTTGTGAATAATTCAGTTACCATCAGTCTCAGCAACTACAAGCTTGGTGGAAAAGCTGGGGTTCCTGATTCATCCAACAAAATCTAAGTTACAGCCATCCCAAACCATTGAATATCTGGGGTTTGTGATGAATTCAGTTACCATGTTGGTAACTTTACCAATGGAAAAGGTGATTGATTTGACAAATTTGTGTCAGAGCCTGATTAACAAACCTTATCCCTCTATCCGAAAAGTTGCTAAAGTTATTGGGAAGTTGATAGCAGCAATTCCACAGTAGAATTTGGTCCACTACATTACCAAAATATCAAAGGGCAAAAACTCAAGCGCTTGTACAGCGAGCAGGCCATTTTGATAGGCCTATGCAATTGCCAAAGGAAGCTTTATCAGAATTGCATTGGTGGATTGAGAATGTTCCACAAGCTGTGGCTTATATCAATCACATGGATGATGTCAGATCAATATCATGTGATCATCTGGTAAATCTGATGTGGCAATGGTGTTTTGGTAAAAATATTTGGCTGTCAGCTATTTATCTCCCAGGGAGAGACAATGTTGTGGCAGACAAAATATCATGAATATTTAAAGACAATACAGAATGGATGTTAATCCACAAATTTTTCAAAAATATAGTCAGTCGGTATGGAGTGCCGGACATTGATCTGTTTGCATCTAGATTGAATCACCAATTGCCCAAATACGTGTCTTGGGAACACGATCCAGGGGCAGTAGCGGTGGATGCTTTCTCGCTACACTGGGGGAATACATTCTGTTATGTTTTTTCCCCATTCTCTCTGATTGGGCAATGTCTCAAGAAAATAGCGCAAGACGCTGCCAAAGGCATTTTGGTGGGGCCAAATTGGCCTACGCAGTCATGGTTCCCATTGATGCTAAAAATGATTATTGAACCATGTATGACGATTCCCAGTTGCGACAATCTGTTGACACAACCAGTAACAAAAGAAATTCATCCATTGCATGATCATATGAATTTGTTAATCTGCAGGTTCTGACCAGACCATTGCAAGAGTTTGAACTGTCGGACAGGACCGTGGATGTTATAGATGCAGCTTAGAGGATTAGCAATAAAAAAGAATATATGTCACATATAAGGAAATGTGAAGTTTTTGTACACAGTCAAAGATATCTTATCATACTGCAAACATTTCAAATGTATTGGAGTTCCTTGCTGGGTTACATTTTGATGAGCATTTGAGTTATAGTGCCATTAATTGTGCTTGTAGTGCATTGTCGTCCTACTTAGGACAAATTTCTGATCGGGATTCAGTTGGGTCTCACCCATTAGTATCCCGATTCATGAAAGGAATTTTTAATAAAAATCCTCCCAAGCCCAGATATACAGAATTTTGGGATGTTAGCATTGTTCTCACTTTGCTTAAGCAATGGACTCCAATTACTTCAATATCTTTGCAGAAGTTAACATTGAAGGTAGTGTTAACATTGAAGGTATGTTAATGGCATTGGTATCAGCTCAAAGAGTACAAACTTTGCAATTGTTATGGTTGGATTGCATGCATGTGACTGCAGATAACATTGTGTTTTATGTTTATGACCTGATCAAACAAAGCAGACCAGGGAGAACTGGAGCTAAGGTAATGTTTAAAGCATATCCTATCTATGAAACATTGTGTGTAGTAAGCATTTAACTCAATACATTGAGGTAACCAAAAATCTCAGAGGTTCTAAGGAAGCGTTATTGATAACGCACAAAAAACCACATACAAAATTTCAGTTCAAACCATTTCTAGATGGTTAAAACAGGTTTTGGATCTAGCAGGAATAGACACTGATGTGTTTAAATCTCACTCCACTAGGGCGGCAGCTACGTCCGCGGCGAAGGTACAGGACGTACCACTCAATCAAATTTTTAGAGGCCGTAGGGTGGTGTAGAGAAGAAACGTTTTCAAAGTTCTACAATAAACCTGTTGTCACGGTGCCAGGATTTGGGCACGCAGTACTGGGTTCTCTTTAAATGCTTGCTTTGTTTTATATTATCGATTTATATTATCGATTTATGTTACCATTGACATAATTTATCATTTTTCTTTTGTAATTTTCCCCTACGATAGAGGGGTTATTATTTAAAAAATTGTTATTTTTTAAAGGTCTTATTACATAAATTGTAACAATGTCTTAAAATACCATTTACTCACTACTGTTTTGACTAAACAGAGAGTCGTATGGAATGAATCTACGACATAAAAAACAGAGCATTAAAATCTTCACGTAGTCACTCACGTGACTCCGAAGTAAGATAGTAAGATTAAACGAGAACTTACCTGTTCGAAGTTTGATCTTTATTTTATGAGGAGTTACGATGAGGGATTACGTGCCCTCCGCTCCCAACCCTCATAATATAAATGATCATCTGGTAGTTCTAGTCTATGTTGGGCCTTACTATCTTACCCCGGCTATTGGTTCTGTGTTTTTCATGCCGCTGCTTTGAAGTATGCCGATCCAGCTTCAGGCGGGGCTTCTTCACGTAATCCCTCATCGTAACTCCTCATAAAATAAAGATCAAACTTCGAACAGGTAAGTTCTCGTTTAATCTTACTATTTCATGTTACCCCTGTACCTGTGACAAAAATAAACTTCAACATAAACCTAAACCTACATTTCTCCCATTGATTTGAATGGGGCTGCAATGCCTGCTCTTGGTTTAATCTGCCGTGGACTCGGCAGGGAGGCTTCACAGTGTGAAAACTGGCAAACCTGCAGAGGGTCTCACTGCACCAGAGCAGCACAGCAGCAACTGCAGCAGGGTGCAAGGGTGCTGCTGCATACTCTGGCTTAAACCAGTGCTGGCAGCTGGGATTCCCATAGGGATACCCAGGACAGATCCGGTATTAGCATTGACATCATTGAATAGATTGCCAAATTATCATCTAACACACATTGCCTGACACAGTAATGGAAGCAGATTCACAAAGGATATTTCGAAAGAGGATTGGATAAATACTTGACGGTGAGACAATTGCAGTTATGGGGGAATTAGTTGAAAAATGCAACAAACTGAAGAGCTCTTTCATAGGTATAATAAGCTGAAAGGGCTTCTATAATGTTGTGAGATTTTATGATTACGGTACAAAGGCCAATATATATTTCTGCTAAAATGGTGTATCTTTCATAAACTCATCAGTTATAGGAGCAGAATTAGGCCCTTCAGCCCATCAAGTCTATTCCGTTTTCAATCACGGTTGATCTATCTTTCCCTCTCAATCCATTCTCCTGCCTGCTCCCCATAACCTTAACCTCCATACCAATCAAAAGTCTATCAATCCCTGCCTTAAAAATATCCATTGACGGCCTCCACAGCTGTCTGTGACAACGAATTCCGCAGATATTTAATGCTTTCACACTTCAATCTGGAATCCTCACTTCAAAATCAAGGGGATCTAGGTTCAAACCACAGAGGGCGGCACAGAAGCTCAGCTGGTAGAGCTGCTGCCTCACAACACCAGAGACATAGGTTTGATCCTGACCTTTGGAGCTGACACAGCGGAGTTTGCATCTTCTCCCTCCACTGGCTGCACGTTCTCCCTGTGACCACGTGGGTGCTTCCAGGTGCTCCAGTTTCCTGCCACATCCCAAAGTTGTGCCTGTTTGTTGGTTAATTGGCCTCTGTAAATTGCCCCCGTGTGTGCAGGGTGTGGATGAAAGTGTGAGAACTAGACTGAACAGGTGACCGACGGCTGGCAAGGACTCGATGGGCCGAAGGGCATGTCTCCATGCTGTATCTCTAAACTAAACTTCTGATTTTCCTGATACTACCATGTAGCTGAAAAGAAGCAAGTATTAAATGCATTGACTAATTAACCTACAAAAGCTGCATATCTTTGGAAACCAGATCACCCGGAGAAAAACTCACATGAAAATGTATAAACTCCATGCAGGCTAGCACCTGTAGTCAGTTTCTAACCCGGTTCTCTGGCGCTATAAGGCAGCAACTCTACCGCTGCGTCACTGTGCTGCTCTTAAACTGTCACCCACAGTTTAATTAGGAGTCTGCATTCTCTTGTTCTTTGTGCCATTATTTCACACATCAGTGCATATTCAGAGGCTGTTTGGAATTGTCAGCTTATTATGCACATATTAGCTTTCTCAAAACAGTCAGTTAGCTGTTTAGCTTCTAATTTCCTTAGTTGGCTGCATCAGAATTACAGAGAAAGGTGTCATAGTTTTTTGAGGTAGGGGGAGGAGAATTGGGCCGGTGGTGGAGGGGAGGGAGGGGAAGCGTTATGTAAAGGTTATTGTGTATGAATCTTACCCACAGATGAGTTGAAAGTGCCACTCCAATTTGATGATTGTTGGAGTAAAATTCACCTCGTTACTTCCACAGGTTATGTCGACAAAAAGCTTAATTTAATTTATCAAATGTAATGAGATTATTTTAGGAATCTCACTGTTTTCTAACGTTAAGGCAAGCCAACACCAGAATAGTAGTCTAGTCTTGTGCCTTGCGTTGTGAAGCCTATACAGATTTCTTGCATATGATATGTTAACTCATAGACCATCAGCTTCCAGACTCAAATTCATGGTAATCAATCACTTCAGTCTGTATTAGTTTAGTTTAGAGATACAGCGCACCAACAGGCCCTTCGACCCACTGAGTCCGTACCGACCGACAATCCCCACACACAAGCACTATCCTACACAATTTACAATTTTACCAACTCCAATTAACCTTCAAACCTGTATGTCTTTGGAGTGTGGGAGGAAACGGGAGCACTCGGGGGGGAACCCACGCAGTCACGGGGAGAACGTACAAACTCCGTATAGACAGCGCCCATAGTCAGGGTCGAACCCAGATCTCTGGCGCTGTGAGGCAGCATCTCTACCGCTGCTCCACTGTGCCGCCCTTACTGATCCTTATAACTCCTGATCCCAAACTAAACCATATTTTACCCACGTTTTTAAAAGTTTGTTATTCCGAATTGATTCAAAGAGTTTGCTCAGTAATATTCCAAACATTCCATTTAATTCCAATCAGATCAACACTATCTGCACCAGCTGCCCATCTGTACAGATTGCAACTCTTGATGGGTGAAATTCTTATTCAAATGCCTTGCATGCTCACACTACATTCCCTAGTGGAGTTTATCAGTTTAAGCAGATTTGTATTCATGCACTGCTTGTATACATGGAATCTGTATCGTAAAGTAATAGAGTCTTACAGTGTGGAAATAGAGCCTTCGGCCCAACTTGCCCATATCGGCCAACTTGTCCCATCTACACTACTCCCACCTGCCTGCTTTTGGCCCAGTTCCCCCTAAATGTTTCAAACCTGCACAAATCATCACCATTTTGAAGCACAAATATTCACATTTAGTTGCAATAGTTGTGAAAACTATTGCAACTAACTATTGTGTTTTCTGCTTTGGGTTGACTTTTTTTCCATGTTGGTATGGTTTGGTTTAGAGATGCAGCATGGAAACAGGCCTTTCAGATCACCAAGCCCACTCCGGCCAGCGATCATCCATTCACACTAGTTCTACACATCCACTCTTTACACACTAGGGGAAATTTACAGAGGCCAATTGACCTGCAAACCCACACGTCTTTGGGATGTAAGAGGAAACCAGAGCACCCAGAGGAAGTAAGTGCCAAATTGGTTGATTTTTCTTTTTTCTAATGGCAGGTTTCATTCATCCTGCTGCAAAGTTACATCTTTTTGCTTCTCCCCAGACGTTACTGAGTAGGGGCACATGGAGGTCTTCTAATTTGCTGTTATTAGGAGGGGAAAGCCCTTCCTTAAAGTAATAGGTTGAAGGTGCATGGGTAAACATCAATGACCTCTACAGTAAACCCTCGCAATAATGGACCTCTATACAGTGGATTTTGGTTATAGCAGACTGAGGCTTCCGTTGCACCCCTCCCCCCTTCCGCTAGTTGCCCAATGAGCTGGTGCACAGTGTGTGGGGCCTCAGGCTCTGCGGTTCCCAGGCATGTCCCCGCATGTTCAACACCCTCCCCCCCCCCTCAATGCCACATTTCTTCCCTCATGGCCTGTAGTTCCATTTTATACCCTCTCACTCAGTTACAGCGGATAATCGCAACAACGGACATCAGCCCTATCTCCAAGGTCTGAAATGGTGAGGATTTACTGTATCTTTATTCAGGGTGGGCGGGTAAGCGGGGATTTGAAGGGTTTGGAGTGAATGACGGAATGAGGGAGCAAGTTCGTCATTCAGCAGTCAGTGTATTGAGTACCGAAGTTCGGGGATCATGTTTCAAGTTGTTCAAGACATTGGTGAGGTCAAATTTAGAGTATTATGTTCAGTGTGAAACATAGAAAATAGGCGCACGAGGAGGCCATTTGACCCATTGAACCAGCATCGCTATTCATTGTGATCATGGCTGATCATCCACAATCAGTAACCCGTGCCTGCCTTCTCCCGAAATCCCTTGATTCCGCTAACTTCTAGAGCTCCATATAACTCTCTTTTAAATGCATCCAGTGAATTGGCCTCTACTGCTTTCTGTGACAGAGAATTCCACAAATTCACAACTCTCTGGATGATTTTTTTTCCCCCCATCTCAGTTTTAAATGGCCACCCCTTTATTCTTAGACTGTGGCCCCTGGTTCTGGACTCCCCCAATATTGGGAACATATTTCCTGCAGCTAGCTTGTCCAGTCCTTTTATAATGTTACTAGACTTGGTGGGACCCATTGGGTCCCATGTTCACATGGGAGGGCTGGTCCCCGACGCAATATTCCACCTCCCCACCAATTCCAATATTGGTGGCCAGTGGGGGGTCTTTCTGCAGCGTTGTATGGGTTCTTGGGGTGGCAGCTCAGTCACTCAAGCCTGATATGCTGGCAGCTCACTCACGGCTGGTGGGCTGGCAGTTGACTCATGGCTATTCCTTGAAATTCTATTTCAAGCAGGGTGCAAGGCCACCAAATTCAAATCAATTTTCCTTCAATTTCAAGCAGGGTGCAAGGCCATCAAATTCAAGTGCAGTTTCTTACCACTTCAAGCAGGGTGCAAGGCCACCAAATTCAAGTGCAGTTTCACACCACTTTCAGCAGGGTGCAAGGCCACCAAATTCAAATGGAGTTTCATACCATTTCATGCAGGGTGCAACATCACCATATTAAAATGCAGTTTCATACCATTTCATGCAGGGTGCAAGGCCACCACATTCAAATGCAAGTCGTGACCTCCCCCTCCCCCATCATGCAAAGACTGAGCCACACCCACACTTCCGGGTTTTATAACCCCTCCCCCTCCCACCGGACAAGGTGTGGCCTTCATGGCATGATTGACAGGAGAGTGATTCTTAACATTTTGTAAACACTAATAACACCTTTATTTTTAATTGATGGGAAGAATCATCTGCACCTGTTTAGCGGAGGGGGACTGAGTAAGATGGCCAAAAATCACAGTCGTAAGTGATAGCGTTTTTTCTAAAATCTATATATAGTGCAAACAGGAAGTTAGCCAAAGCACCCAAGCCACCATTTGTAGTAGTGCCTTTTAACTTCAGCCCAAAGCACCCAAGCTACCATTTGCAGTAGTGCCTTTTAACCTCAGCTCAAAGCACACAAGGCACCATTTGCAGTAGTGCCTTTTAACTTCAACCCAAACCCCCCCAAACATTTGCAGGCAGTGCCTTATTACTTCAAACCAACCATATTTTCATTTTCAAACCACATTGAGTAGACATGTGTTCAGTGCTATTCAGAGCTCAGAGAGACGTGACCCTCTGGCTTGCTCCATCCTGCAGAGACTGAGTGAGACACACCACTTCCTGGTTTTATAGTCCCTCCCCCTCCCTCCAGCAGGGGCAGCAGAGAGAATAGGGAATTAAAAAAAAACATTAATATCTCTCAGATTTTTCATCGATGGGAAAGATCCTTTGGTCCAGGAAGGCCAAGGGGGGCTCTGAGCGAGCTGGCAAAAATGACGTAGGTGGTGGCGTTCTCTCGGAAATCACAGACAAGGCAAGCCAAAAGTGGTAAGATCAAACTTTTAGTAATATAGATATGTTTCTCTAAGATATCCTCTCATCCTTCTAAATTCCAGTGAATCCAAGCCCAGTCTTTCCAATGTTTCCTCATACTGTATGGCAGTCCCGCATCCGGGGGATTATCCTCGTGAACCTATGCTGCACTGCCTCAATAGCAAGGATGTCCTTCCTCAAATTAGGAGACCAAAACTGCACACAATACTCCAAATGTGGTCTCATCGGGACCCTGTACGACTGCAGAAGGACCTCTTTACTCCTAAACTCAAATCCTCTTGTTATGAAGGCCAACATGCCATTAGCTTTCTTCACTGCCTGCTGCACCTGCATGTTTACTTTCAGTGATTGGCGTACAAAGCGCACCCAGTCTCGTTGTACTTCCCTTTTTCCTAATCTGACACCATTGAAATAATAATATGGTTGTCCTTGTACGCCAGTTTAGGTCACCCTGTTAAATGAAAGATGTTGTCAAGCTGGAAAACATGCAGAGAAGATTTACGAGGATGTTGCCAGGACACGAGGGCCTGAGCAAAAGGGAGAGGTTGAATAGGCTGCGATTCTATTCCTTAAAGTGCAGGAGGAGGAGGGGTGATTTCATAGAGGTGTGTAAAATCATGAAAGGAATAGATTGGGTAAACGCACAGTCTTTTACCAGAGTAAGGGAATCAAGAACCAGAGGATACACAAAATGCTGGAGAAACTCAGCGGGTGCAGCAGCATCTATGGAGCGAAGGAGATAGGCAACGTTTCGGGCCGAAACCCTTCTTCAGACAAGAACCAGACGACATCAGTTTAGGGTGAGGAGGTATAGATTGAATAGGAACCGGAGAGACAACATTTTTATACAAAGGATGATAGGTACATAGAATGAGCTGCTGGAGGAGGAAGCTGAGGAAGGTTTAATCGAACGTTTAAAAAACATTTGGACAGGTACATGGATAGTATAGATTTAGAGGGATATGGGATGGGACTGGTATAGATGGGACATATTGATTGGTGTGGGCAGTTTGGGCCAAAGAGCTGTATACTGTAACTCCATGTGTGAACGTGCAGACAAGTGAAGGGGAGAATGGGGGGGGGGGGGGGGGAAAGAGAGGGGACATGGGAAAATGTGGGGGGGATGGGAAGGGAAGGGACTGGCAAGATAAGGGGGATGGGATGGGGAGAATGGGGAGATGGGAAGGGGAGGGGACAGGGAGGGGTGGGAACGTGTGGGGATGGAGAGATGTGAAAGGGGAGAAGGACGAAGGTGAATAGGAAGAGTATGGAGCAAGAGTGAATGGATGGGAGAGTGGGATGGGATTGGGGAAGAGTTCTGTACCTCTGCGTGGCTTTCCTTGCATACAATATGTTCCTGAATAGAAACACCATCTGAGCCCGATCCTGACCCTGACAGTGCACCAAGTTCCCGAAAATCACACAAACACAGCAGCTGAAACGGATCCGGAAAGAATTACGCCTTGCATGCTGCACGGAGCACCACGGGAGGCACTGAACCCAGCAAGGATTAGCTTTAATTGTGCAATTGTCTCAACAACTGGAGCGTTAAGGATGAGAAAAATTACTTTGATCTATCATGCATTGCTTTTCTTTCCCCCATGGTGCACAATTTAAGCAAGTGAAAATGAGAGCTGTAGAACTCTGTTTATTAAAGAGATTGTGGTGAAACAGAAAGGCAAGGGAAAAGGGGAGATAATTAAAAATGAAAACATGAAATATACATTTTCTCCAAATTTTCCACTGACAAATTATAGTTTGTTCTCTATTCAATAACAAGTCTTGCGTGCAGATAATTAAAGAGTTACCTGGGCATTTGTAATCACTCGAGAAGGACTCTAAAATGCGTGGCTAGTCTATTTAAGGGTTGATGAAAGAACGTTTCTGGCAATTGGTCTAAATTACTTGACGGTAAAGGAGTAGGGGGATTGAATTTGTTAATTAAACGATAATGAACAAGCATTTTGGGAAGTCAAACCAGGGCAGGACCTTCACAGTGAGTGCCAGGGACCTGGGGAGTGTTGTGGAGCAGAGAGATCGAGGGGTCAGGTACATTTTTCCCTGAAGGTGGTGTCACACATACTGTAGTTGGGATGGTCAAGAAGGCTTTTTGTGCATTGGCCTTCATCGTTCAGGAAATTGAGTATAGAAGTTGAGATGTTATATTACAGATGCACAAGACGTAGTGAGGGCATATTTGAAGTATTCTGTTCAATTTTGCTATTGGAAGTATGTTGTGAGGCTGGAAAGAGTGCAGAGAAGATTCTGGTTGCCAGGATTGAAAGGCCTGAGCTATGCAGAGAGGTTGGATAGGCTAGACTTTATTTATTAGGGTCGGAGTCATACAGCACGGAAACAAGCCCTTTGGCCTAACCTCCCCACGCCAACCAACATGCCCCATCTGCACCAGTCCCACCTGCCTGCGTTTGGCCCATATCCCTCCAAACCTATCCTATCAATTTACCTGCGTAAATGTCTTTTAAATGTTGTGATACTACCTGCTTCAACTACCTACTCCGTTCTATAAACTGACCAAAAAGGTGACCCACAGGTTCCTATTAAATCTTTCATCCCTCACCTTAAACCCAAGTCCTCTGATTCTTGATTCCCCTACTCTGAGTAAATGACTCTGTGAAGTGACCCTGTTCATTCCTGGCAGCTGAGGGTGATCTTATTGAGTGGTATAAAATCATGAGGGGAAGAGATAGGGTGAATACACAGAATATTTTACCCAGAGTAGGGATATCAAGAAAAAGAGGACATATGTTAAGGTGAGAGGAGAAAGATTTAAGAGGAATTTGAGGGTCATCTTTTTTCACAGAGGGTGCTGGGTCTATGCAAAGAGCTACCAGAGGTGATAGTTGAGGCAGGTAAAATAACAACGTTTAAAAGACATTTGGACAGGTCCATTGATAGGAAAGGTTCAGAGGGCGAGGGACCAACTGCGGGTAGATGGTACTCGAGTAGGCATCAGTAGGTTGGGCTGATAGGCCTGTTTCCGCTCTGCATGACTCTCACCCTGAAGAATGAGGACAGCATGCCCTAACTCAGATTACCTTTATTGTCATTCAGACCTTGCCTGCAGTCATGCAGTCATACATATATTAAAAGTAACAAAAACACACAAAAAACACAAATTTAACATCCACCACAGTGAGTTCACCAAACCTCCTCACTGTGGTGGAAGGCAAAAGTCTTAGTCTTTGTCTCTTCCCTCCTTGTTCTCCCTCTGCGCTGAGGCGATCCAGGCCTCCGATGTATTAACCCCGCCGGGTGTTGGTAAGTGAGTCAGTCCCGCGGCTGAATCCAGCTCCGCGAACGGGCCGATTCAAACTCCGCGGCCCGGGGCGGCCAAAGCTGCCGAAGCTGCCGCCCTCCAGTCCAGCGGGAGCTCCAGAAAACAGGTAACCAACCTGTGACCTGCAAGCTCCCGACGATGTCGTCCACTGGGCCCGCGGCCGGGCCTCGGAAGCTGCGCTGCCACTGCCGCCGAAACACCTGAACACTGCCACAACTCCAGAGTCAGGCCACAGCTCCAGGTCGGGCCGCTGCCGCTACCGGAACACAGCTCCAGGTCGGGCCGCTGCCGCTACCGGAACACAGCTCCAGGTCGGGCCGCTGCCGCTACCGGAATGCCGCCACAGCTCCAAGTCGGGCCGCTGCTGCTGCCAGGTCAGGCCAGTCGAGCCACTGCCGCTGCCGGAACTGCCGCAGCCGGAACTGCCGCTGCCGCGAATGTCGCCCGAGGCCATCAGCTCCGAGGCCCCCGAGGCCGTCAGCTCCGCCATTAGGGCCTCAGCGCAGATGGAGACAGGGGATACAACAAGAAAAGGTCGTATCCCCCCGAAGGAAGAGACTAAAACCCTGTTTCTCCAACCCCCCCCCCCCCACACTTACACAATCTAATAAACTAACTAAACTAAAACAGACATAGCAAAAACAACAAGAAAAAAAGAAAAAACAGACGGACTGCAGGCGAGCCGCAGCTGCCAGGCAGCGCCGCCACTTCCGCCACTAACAGCAAATTCAGATATGTTCCTAAGGATCCAGCATTGGGCAACTGAGGTGCCTACTTGATACTGCTGGTAGATTATTTCAATATATACATTACGCTTTGTGACATACTTATGACATTGTTAACTTTAGATTTAATTGCATCTGTAGGGTGTGCTCTCTGAAAACTGTATCTACCAATTAAGGGCTTCACTTATCAATTGCAGCAATCCTAAATTGTCTTTCTTTTATATTTCCAGGACAGGGAGAAGTGGTCTTGTGAACTGAATCAATTACTTCTACAGCGATTGACTGCATTAAGTGCCTTCAAGGAATTTTGATGACTTGCTTTCAGCAGAAACTGGGCAGCATGGAAATAGTTAGATATGACTTGTCCCTCCACTTCGTTCCCCTCCCACACTCCAAACACATTGCGAGTTAGTTGACTTTGGTAAAAAAATTGTAAATTGGTCCTAGTGTGTAGGATAGTTCTAGTGCATGGGATGATCGCTGGTCGGCTCGGACTCGGTGGGCCAAAGGGTCTGTTTCTGTGCTGTATCTCAAAAGTTTAAAGTCAAGTTTGAATTAGTTAACAAATAAAAATCAAGTGAATACCTAGTGTATAACCTATTTCAAATAGCATGTTTTTATCCAACACCCATAAATTGAATGCATCTTGCCTGTTACATTTATTCTCAGCAAATTGAACACCAGATTGAAAACTGGACATATTAAAATTGAAATCTTGCCATAGATACAGCTGTGCACAAAATGAGTACCTTATCTCTGATTGTGGAAGCAACACAGAAGATATGGGGTTATTTTCTCACTCTATATCTGGACATTCCCAGCTACTTGGCAAAAGGATTTGTTGTAGTTGATCATACCAATTTGTCAGTTGAAAGCGACTAATTTGATGCAGGATGCAATGAACTCCTGATTTGTGGAAGCCAGTTCCATGATCCTGTCCTACAGTAATCCACAAAATCCATTTCTCACGCAGTACTTCAGTGAGACAACGATTTGCCTTGATTAAAGGTGACTTGGTAAAGCATAAAAAGATTTCAGTGAACAGAGTGTAAGCCATTAAAATGTAATTAACCCGTGTAATCATAGAACATAGAGCTGTAGAGTACAGGGATGGCACGGTGGTGCTGCGGTAGAGTTGCTGCCTTAAAATGTTAGCGACTCGGGTTTAATCCTGACCTCGGGTGCTGTCTGTGCGGAGTTTCCCAAAGACGTGCAGGTTTGTAGGTTAATTGTCTTTGGTAAAGATTGTAAATTGTCCCCAGTGTGTAGGATAGTGCTAGCGTATGGGGTGATCGCTGGTTGGCGCGGACTCGGGCCTGTTTCAACGCTGTATCTCTAAACTGTTTACTAAAACTAAACGCAGGAACAGGCCTTTCGGCCCATATTGTCCATGCTGAACACAGTGTCAAGTTAAAGCATTTTCTTGAAACTGAACCAACTAGCTGTGTCTTGTACATTCGTATCTTAGATCAACTCACATTGGCATTCGAAACCATAATCACATTTCAATAACAGACCTAGATTCCAATATATATTTCTAACTGTTATCAACTGTATAACTGACACACAGACATTCACTTCAAAACACCTCTGATATTTTAAGAGTATATGTTCACCTTGACATCATGCACTCTGCATCAAATATGCGTTTAATGAGAATTTGTGACAATTTACCCACTCCTGTTCCTAAATCAACTGCTCTTCCTCCCAGTGTATTTGTGATCAACACACACACACACGGGTTGTGGTATTTATTGCAGCGCAAATTAAAGGCAATACCCATAACAAACTTCAGTGCAGAGAACATTGAACATAGAACAAGCAGAGGATCCACAATGTCGAACATGATGCCAAGACCATTTTTTTTTTAGTTTACTTTAGAGGTAGAGCGTGGAAACAGGCCCTTCGGCCCACCGAGTCCACACAGACCATTGATCACCCGCACACTAGTTCCACGTTATCCTACACAATAGGGGAAATTTACAGAAGCCAATTAACCTACACGTTTTTGGAATGTGGGAGGTAACCAGAGCACCCAAAGAAAACGCATGTGGTTACAGGGAAAACGTGCAAACTTCATACAGACAGCACCCGTAGTCAGGGTTAAACCCGGGTGTCTGGCGCTGTTAGGCAACAGCTCTGCCACTTTTGTATCTGCCGCCTTTCTTTTCTGAGTGCACATAATCCACATTCCTCCATTCCCTGCATATCCACATGCCTATCCAAAAGCCTTTTAAATGGCACTGTTGTAGCTACCTCCACCACCATCCCCGGCATTGTGTTCCATGCACTCACCACCCTCTGAGTGGAAACACTTGCCTGCACATTTTCTTTAAAGTTTGCTCCATTCAGCAGCTAACACTCTAATACATATTTGATCAGTCGCCGGCCCTGATTTGTCTTGGCCTTTTCTTGTTTCTATCTCTCCCCCCATCCCCCCCACCAACTTTACAATCAATCAAACGAAACATCGCATAGCCAAGGTCTCCTGAGATGTTGCCTGACCCATAGAGTTATGCCCCTGTCCCACTGTACGAGGTAATTCACGAGTTCTCCCCAGTTTTCCCCTGATTCATAGAAACATAGAAAATAGGTGCAGGAGTAGGCCATTCGGCCCTTTGAGCCTGCACCGCCATTCAATATGATCATGGCTGATCATCCAACTCAGTATCCTGTACCTGCCTTCTCTCCATACCCACTGATCCCTTTAGCCACAGGGGCCACATCTAACTCCCTCTTAAATATAGCCAATGAACTGGCCTCAACTACCTTCTGTGGCAGAGAATTCCACAGACTAACCACTCTCTGTGTGAAAAATGATTTTCTCATCTCGGTCCTAAAAGACTTCCCCCTAATCCTTAAACTGTGACCCCTTGTTCTGGAGTTCCCCAACATCGAGAACAATCTTCCTGCATCTAGCCTGTCCAACCCCTTAAGAATTTTGTAAGCCTCTATAAGATCCCCCCTCAATCTCCTAAATTCCAGCGAGTACAAGCCGAGTCTATCCAGTCTTTCTTCATATGGAAGTCCTGCCATCCCAGGAATCATCCAGGTGAACCTTCTCTGTACTCCCTCTATGGCAAGAATGTCTGTCCTCAGATTAGGAGACCAAAACTGTACGCAATTCTCCAGGTGTGGCCTCACCAAGACCCTGTACAACTGCAGTACAACCTCCCTGCTCTTATACTCAAATCCTTTTGCTATGAATGCCATTCGCTTTCTTCACAGCCTGCTGCACCTGCATGCCTACCTTCAATGACTGGTGTACCATGACATCCAGGTCTCATTGCATCTCCCCTTTTCCTAATCGGCCACCATTCAGATAATAATCTACCCTCCTGTTTTTGCCGCCAAAGTGGATAACCTCACATTTATCCACATTATACTGCATCTGCCATGCATTTGCCCACTCACCCAACCTATCCAAGTCACCTTGCAGTCTTCTAACAACCTCCTCACAGCTAACACCGCCCCCCGGCTTCGTGTCATCCGCAAACTTGGAGATGTTGCATTCAATTCCCTCATCCAGATGATTAAGATATATTGTAAATAGCTGGGGTCCCAGCACTGAGCCTTGCGGTACCCCGTTAGTAATTGCCTGCCATTCTGAAAAGGACCCGTTTACTCCTATCCTTTGCACTCGGAGCATTTTGTTGCATTTGAACTAGGAGAATGTACGTAGCGGGTCCGTAGGAATACGTGGATGTCTCGTAGCGGCTCGTACGAGTAAAAAGTAGCAATTATTTTCATCACAAATATTTTTTTACTCGTGGACATGTTTTACATGGATGATAAAACGTCACGAGTTTACCAGATGTACCGAGTACCTGCCGTTAGCATTACGAGCCGCTACGAGACATCCACGAACTCCTACGGAACTGCAACGGACATTCTCCAAGTTCGAATCAGGGGAAAACCCGGGAGAGCTCTTGAATCTCGTACAGTGGGACAGGGGCTTTACTCCAGCAATCTGTGTCTATCTTTAATAAATTGACTGGCTCAGCTGCTCAACCACAAATGCCACCCATGATCAAGTAAACTGCAGCATGGCATTACCTAGGAGACTTAAAGAACAAAGATTGACACCGGCCCAGATAAGGAGTGGAAAACAGTTCCGTAATCTTGTTCGACAGTAATCCACTTAATCTATTTCTGAGTTGAAGTATTTCAGAGACAAAGATGGATGTCAGAGCAGCAGACCCATCGCTCTGCAGGTTACAGCTCCTTGCCTACTTTAAATGTTTTGAGGATTTAAACCTGTAAATTAAAACTTCTCAGGCATTGAATTCCAGACCCCTTTCATTCTTTAATCCTTCCATCAAATACATTAAACCGAGGTTTCCTAGTGTTTGAAAGCTCTACTAAATAGATATGTTACAAAACTTACCTTCAGCGGCGCTGCAGTTCTGTTACTGGCCGTGTGCGCGACTTTGGCGCCTTTGAGGGGGGGGGGGCGGGGTTAAAATGCGGTTTTCCCCTGCCATCCAGAATTATATTTTCTCAGAGTGCGAGCTTTTTCTGGAGATTCATTCTGACTGCCGGTAAGAGAATTTTTTTTTTTTAATCGCCCGACTATTTCAGCGCTGTAGTAAAATAAAAATTAGCTCCTAATGCCGTGAACGCCGACAACGGGGACGGATTTTACGTAGGGGACAGGTAAATTAAAGCTGTTTATTTTTTCATATAAACTTGCTTGTTTAGATGACCTTAATCAACATTTCATGTTGCGAAACAGTGATTTATTCCCCATATGAACCGGCAGTATTTTTCCTGCCGATATGGGGTTTAAATTCACTGCAACCACAACGTTCCAATCCATTGTGTTCCAGAAAATCTCACTCGCAAGCTGATTTAAATGGCCATTAATTTACACACTCTAAACACTAGATTCCTTCAATTTGGCCTATAAATTAATGACAATTAGATTTAAAAATCATGTTATATTGTTAATTCTTGTGTGAATGTTATTTGGACACCTAGGCTTTAAAAAAAATGTTAATATTTTCTTAAGAAATGGATAGATGTTTAGATCTAGTAATTGAATTTTGTAATTAGCTGCAATTGGGTAACTAACTAATTACATGCTTTAATTTCAGGTCATCGAAATAAGATTGTTTCATATTTGTTTCAGAATGCTTCAATCTATAATAACTGAACATTTCTTTCAGTTTCCTTAATTTCTAAGAAAGTTATGGGCTTTTGACTGTCCTCGATCACAACTATTGTGTTAAGTCAATGGAAAAGCAATCGGGAACAAGATGCTAATTTCCGAGTATGAAAATGGCCATAACTTTTTTAATACTGAAGATATGAAAGTGAATTAGGTGTCAAATTAAACTTCTTTTTATGCTTCACCTGATGGGATAAATTACAGACTTGATTTTTAAAATCTCAAAATTTTGTAACATTGCTATACTAAAAGAAACAGGACTTCCCTATTTACTCCACCCAGACCTCCCATAATGTAACGCCCCTGTGCCACTTAGATGATTTTTTAGGTGACTACAGGCGACTAGGTTGTCGCCACATGGTCGCCGGGGTGTTGCCTGTATGGTCGTGAGTAGTCTCCTCAGTCGCCCAAGGAATCGTAGAGTTTTTCTGGTCGCCTCTGGATGTCGGCGACAGTTGGCTTGACGCCACTGAGCGTAGCTTGACTTCTCCTGTAGTAGGTGCTGTCATAGGTTGTCGCCAGGATGACGTAGGTTGTTGCCGTTGCTGACTACGGTGAATTCCATTGGCGACTACCTACGTCAACCGGTGGCAGGTACCGGCGACTGAATGGTCTTACCTTGTCATAGCTTGTTGCGGATGGACGTAGGTTGCCGTAGGTATGGTCATAGGTCCTAATGGGTCGCCGGTAGCTTGCTGTAGCAGGACGTCGACTAGGTGGTAGGTTGTTGTAGACATTGCAGAGGGGTCCAGTCGCCGGTCTTTCAGCGACCTTCTACGATTATGACAGTCGCTGGCAGTCGCCGAAAAAATCGCCTAAGTGGGACGGGCCCATTAATGCAGCTCAATTAAGTCTCTCCTCAGCCACTTCTGCATTTTCCAGAGGAAAATGTAACTTAATTTAT
The DNA here is from genome assembly GCA_963514005.1 of Raja brachyura. Next base: position 59,126,580 of record OY740788.1, read on the forward strand.
GCAATCTGCTCTCCTAGCTGCAAATTTCCCGACTGGGTAGCATCTTTGTCACTCACTCAAGGTTTCAAGGTCACGTGTACCAATTAATGTACAGTGGAATTCAAATTATCATACAGCCATACTAAAAGAAAAGCAACCAGACTCGCAACTACATAGAAGTTAATATAAACATCCACCACAGCAGATTCCGCACATTCCTCACTGTAATGGAAGGCAATAAAATCCACTCACCTTCCTCCACTCTGCACCCTTTGCAGTGCAATCACATCTTTTGATGCATTGTGGTGACTAGAGCTAAGCACGGTATTTAATCTGTGGTACAACTAGCTTTATGCACATCTCTATCTTATCTTTTTTGTCTCCAAAGGAGGTTTACAAGAATGATCCCAGGAATGAGTATGTCAACCTATGATTTGTGTTCATCGGCACTGGGCCTGTACTCGCTGGAGTTTAGAAGAATGAGGGGGAACCTCATTGAAACATACAGAATAGTGAAAGGCTCGGATAGAATGGATGTGGAGAGGGTCTTTCAACTAGTGGGAGAGGCTAGGATTAGAGGTCATAGCCTCTAAATTAAAGGATGTTCCTTTCGGAAGGAGATGAGGATAAATGTCTTTAGTCAGAGGGTGAATCTCTGGAATTCTTTGCCACAGAAGGCTGTGGAGGCCAAGTCAGTGGATATTTTTACGACAGATCGATTCTTGATTAGTACGGGTGTCAGAGGTTATGGGGAGAAGGCAGGAGAATGGGGTTAGGAGGGAGAGATAGATCAGCCACGATTGAATGGCAGAGTAGACTTGATGGGCTTAATGGCCTAATTCTACTCCTATTCCTTATGACCTTAGACTCATTTTTTACAGTGGTCCTCACTGTCTGCAATGGCAATGCTTTAACCAGTGTGCAATGTATTGAGGAGTTATTCTGGGTGCAGGGGTTTTCACTATCACCTGGCTCACTCTGTGGCTATGTGTATGAAGGGGCACACGGCAAAGCGAGCATCTCACTGAGTGAGAGTGTGCCACTGAAGGCAAGGATGAGGGTCCCGATGAGCATGAAAATCTTCTTGATTAATTTATGCTTAGAGATACCACGTGGAAACAGGCCCTCTGGCCCTCCAAGTTGATCTCCCTCACACTGCTTCCATTAGCCCACTTTCTCATCCACTCGCTACCCACTGGGGGCAATTTACAGAGGCTAATTAATCTACGGTCACAGAAAGAATGTGCAAACTCCACACAGACAGCACCCAAGGTCAGAATCGAACCTGGGTCTCCGGCGCTGTGAGGCAGCAGCTCTACCAGCTGCACCACTGTGCTGTGGAGTGCATGGGTCTTACAACATGTGAGGATGTGACATGATGGTAAGCTTTCTCTCATTATTTCTATGGCTGTTTCATTTAAGTATTGCAGAGACATCTACAGTGTCTTGCTGGATGAATTTGACGAGTCCTGGATATAGGAGTCAAAACAGTCAAATTACATGAATCTGGCACCTTATCTTTTCTAAAATAAAAACAGTATTTAGTGTGAAGATTGTTATCTTACTCCCATGTTCCGTTTGTATTCAGGGAGCCTCTATGTGCAAAGATCTCAATACTGCTCTGAGCTGAATATCCCTTCTTCATCTTTTTTTCAAGGTGAACACGATATAACAAGATATCAGTCGTACCGGGCCCTGGTGAGACCGCACCTGGAGCATTGTGTGCAGTTTTGGTATCCTAATTTGAGGAAGGAAATTCTTGCTATTGAGGGAGTGCAGCGTAGGTTCACATGGTTAATTCCCAGGATGGCGGGACTGTTATATGATGAAAGAATGGAACGACTGGGCTTGTATTCACTGGAATTTAGAAGGATGAGAGGGGATCTTATAGAACCATATAAAAATATTAAGGGATTGGGCAAGCTAGATGCAGGAAACATGTTCCCGATGTTAGGCGAGTCCAGAGCCAGGGGCCACAGTTTAAGAATAAGGGGTGAGCCATTTAGAACTGAGATGAGGAAAAACAGAGAGTTGTGAATTTGTGGAATTTGTGGCCTCAGAAGGCAGTGGAGGCCAATTCATTGGATGCGTTCAAAAGAGAGTTAGATAGAGCTCTTAGGGCTAGCAGAATCAAGGGGTATGTGGAGGGGGCAGGATTATGGTACTCATTGGGATGATCAGCCATGACCCCTTTGATGGCAGCGCTGGCTCTAAGGGCCGAATTGCCCGCTCCTGCACCTGTTATCTATGTATCTATGAATACATAAACTGGCCACTCAAGAATTTTAATTAATTGCTATTGCATTCCGTGTCATAGAGTCATAGAATTATACGGACACTGAAAATGGCCCTTTGGACCAACTCGTCCATACTGACCAAGGTGCCTTCCAGAGCAAGTTCCATTTGCCTGCGGACAGACACAAAACGCTGGAGTAACTCAGCGGATTAGGCAGCATCTCTGGAGCAAAGGAACAGGTGACGTTTCAGGTCAACACCCTTCTTCAGGTCATGAGTCAGGGGAGAGGTATGAAAAGGTTCAGGACAAATCAGAGCCGGCACCGATGACTGAGGACTGAGGAAAGGTGGAGCCCAATGGTCCACTATAGGCTGTGAAAGAGGTCATAACAAAGAGAAATATGGATCTGAACTGTGGAACTAGCAGGACGACTAGGGTGGGGCGGGGACAATGCTACCTGACCCTCTGAGTTACTCCAGCATTTTGTTTCTATCTTTGTTCTAAACCAGCCTGCATTTCCTTCCTATCCATTTGCCTGCAATAGGCCCATAACCCTCTAATCATTTCCTATTCATGTATCTGTCAAAATACCTTCTAAATTTTGTAATTGTTCTACCCTTTACCACTTCCTCAATTGTTCTATCTTCTACCACAGCTTGTTCCATTTGTTCAACCTCGATATGAAAAACATGCTCCTCAGGTTCTTTGTAAATCTTTTTCCACTCATCTTAAAACTATGCCCTCTAGTTTTTGACTCCCCTATCCTGGGATAAATGACTGTGACTATTTACCTTTTCGAAGTCCCTCATGATTTTATAGCCCTCTGTAAGGTCACCCATCAGCCTTCTTTACACTGGGGAAGACAGGACATTGAAATTCTTACTTCTAGCAGGAAAATAAATATGTAAACACAGTGCTCTGCAAAACCCATAAGAAACTCTTTGTTTGCCTTCTTCAGGATCACTGATTCCAATCAGCAGAATGTTTCCTATTAGTCTTGAATGCATATTAAGGTGATTCAGGATAACAAACATTCCTGAAGCCTCTCGAAGAAATATCCTGCGTTCACAATGGTAGCTCAGCGGTGCTGCCAGTAGAGTACTAGTAGAGTAGGGGCACTTTCCCTTGCAACCGCAAGAGATGCTACACTTGTCGCTTTACCTCCCCCATCGACTCCATTCAAGGACCCAAGCAGTCGTTCCAGGTGCAAAAGAGGTTCAGCTGCACCTCCTCCAACCTCATCTATTGCATCCACTGCTCTAGATGTCAGCTGATCTACATCGGTGAGACCAAGCGTAGGCTTGGCGATCGTTTCGCCGAACACTTCCGCTCGGTCCGCATTAACCAACCTGACCTCCCGATGGCTCAGCACTTCAACTCCCCCTCCCATTCCGTATCTGACCTCTCTGTCCTGGGCCTCCTCCATGGCCAGAGTGAGCACCACCGGAAATTGGAGGAACAGCACCTCATATTCCGATTAGGCAGTCTGCATCCGGCGGCCTGAACATTGAATACTCCCAATTTTGTTAGCCCTTGCTGTCTCCTCCCCTTCCCAGCACTCCCTCAACCCTCGTGCTCCTCCTCCTCCTTTTTCCTTTCTTCTCCCCGCCCCCCCACCCTCACCCTCCATCAGTCTGAAGAAGGGTTTCGGCCCAAAATGTTGCCTATTTCCTTCGCTCCATAGATGCTGCTGCACCCACTGAGTTTCTCCAGCACTTTTGTCTACCTTTGATTTTCCAGCATCTGCAGTTCCTTCTTAAACACAACTGCTAGTAGAGTTATTGCCACACAGTTCCAGTAACTCCGGTTCGATCCTGAGCTTGGGTGCTGTCTGTGTGGAGTTTGCACATACATCCAGTGACTCCATAGGTTTTCTCTGGGTGCTCTGGATTCCTCCCACATCCCAGAGACGTGCAGGTTTACAAGATAATATGGCGCAGTAAATTGCCTCTAGCTGGTAAGGAGTGGATGCAAAAGTGAGATCACATAGAACTCCGTGAACGGGTGATCAATGGTCGGCGTGGACTCGAAGGGCTGAAGAGCATGTTTTCATACCGTATCTCTAAACTAAATTAAAATCAGGTTTAATTCTGACCTTCGATGCTGTCTGTGTGGAATCTGCACTTTCTCCAAATGTTTCAGTTTAGTTTAGTTTAGTTTAGAGATACAGCATGGAAACAGGCCCTTCGGCCCACTGAGTCCATGCCGACCAGCGATCACCACTACACTAGTTCTATGTTATCCCAATTTCTCATCCTACACACGGGGCAATTTACAGAAGCAAATTAATCTACAAACCCGTACGTCTTTGGAATGTGGGAGGAAACTGGAGCATTGAACCCAAGGAGTCACCGGATGAATTTGCAAACACAACACAGACAGCATCCACGGTCAGGATCGAACAGGGGTTGCTGGAACTATGTGGCAACAACTCTACTAGCAGCACCGCCAAACTACCATTGTCAATGCAGGACATTTCTTTGAGAGGGTTCAGAAAGGTTTGCTATGCTGAACAACCTTAATATGCATTCAGGACTAATAATCTACTGATGAAAATCAGTAATCCTGAAAATGGCAAACAAAGAGTTTATTAAAGGCTTTACAGAGCACTGTGTTTACATATTCTGTTATGCTGCTGCACATAAGAATGTAATTGTTCTGTTTCGTGACATATGACAAAAACAATCTTGACTCTTGACTCATGAAAAATAGTGTCATCTTATCATAATAGCCAACATTCATTTTCTCTAGAGATGTTGCCTGACCTACTGAGTTAATCCAGCTCTTTGTGTCTCTCAGTAAATGGTGTACATTGCATGTCTTAATTTGCACATTCATAATTTGGTGGGGTTGAGCTCTTGAATGAAAATCACGTAATTTCTATGACAAGAAGGTGATTAACTCTGCTAAATTACTGCCCAGGAGGTGAGGACTGAAATGTATCTTTCAAATGTTAACATCAAAAACAGTCATACTAATTTGTACACACTAACACAGCTGGAATTTGCAATATTAATATTCTCAACGAGCATTACTGAGACAATATTATTCTGTCAACATTGTTGTTTAGCATTGACATCCCCAGAAGTGATGCTTCAACGTTTCTTCAGAAATAGCGCCAAGCATGTTAAAATCTCGAGGACCAGCAAAATTCATACCAAGAGGTGAAGCCACATAGGAAGACCAATGTTAGTAATTCTCGTCCAGGATATCCGAAACGTTTTACCATTAATTTATTTCAACATTTATTTCGAGAGGGCTTGTATACAAAAAACAGGGATGTAATGCTGAGGCTCTATAAAGTGCTGGTCAGTCAGCATATTGTGAGCAATTCTGGACACCATATCTGAGGATGGATGTGCTGGCTCTGCAGAGTATCCAGAGAATGTTTACAAGAATTATCCTAGGAATGAGTAGGTTAACATATGATGAGCATTTGTCAGCACTGGGCCTGTACTCGCTGGAGTTTAAAAGAATGAGGGAGGACCTAATTGAAACATACAGAATAGTGAAAGGCTTGGATAGAGTGGATGTGGAGAGGATGTTTCCACAAGTGGGAGAGTTTAGGACTAGAGGTTATAGCCTCATAATTAAAGTATGTTCTTTTAGGAAGGAGTTGAGGAGGAATTTTTATAGTGGGAGAGTGGTGAATTTGTGAAATTCTTTGCCACAATAGGCTGTGGATATATTTAAAGCAGAGATAGATAGATTATTGATTAGTACAAATGTCAGTTATGAGCAGAAGGCAAGAGAATGGGGTTAGGAGGGAGAGAGGTCAGCCATGATTAAATGGTGGAGTAGACTTGATGGGCCCAATGGCCTAATTCTACTCTTATCACTTATGATCTTATGAACACACTTGTGCAAAATGAATAAAACTATTTGTATACGTATACTGTCATTTAGTTTACTTTACAGATACAGTGAGGAAATGGGCCATTCAGCCCACTGAGCCCATACCACCGCACATTGATCGCCCATTCACACTAGCTAGATGTTGTTCCACATCTCGCATCCACTTCCTACATACTAGGGGCAATTTACAGCAACCAATTAACCTACAAACCCACATGTCTTTGGGATCTGGGAGGAAACCGAAGCACCCGGAGGAAACCCGCGCGATCACAGGGAGAATGGGCAAACTCAACAGTCACAAAATCTGAGGCCATGTTCGAACCCGGGTCTCTGGTGCTGTGAGGCAGCAGCTCTACCAACTGTGCCAATGTTTGGATCATGTCAGTTCCACTGTAAGGTTATCCAAGTGTAATAATAACCCAATGTAGAAACAAGGAAATGCAGATGCTGGTTTACGCAAGAGGACACAAAATGCTGGAGTAAACGGGTCAGTTGCATCCCTGGAGAACTTGGATAGATGATGTTTCAGTTCAGGACCGTTCCTCAGCATTTTGTGCCTTTCCTTGCATAATAATAGCTCAGTTTTGCTCTCTCCATGGACACTGCCTGACCTTCTGAGCATTTACCTTTCAATTTCAGATTCAGTGCCAACTCTGACCAGCATTTCAATGCCTTTAAATGCCTCCCTGTTTGTTTGCTCTCTCTCTCTCTCTCTCTCTCTCTCTCTACCTTCCCTCATTAATCTATCTGCCCGTGAGACAGGGCTGCCAACATTGGGTGAGAGTTGGGAGTGAGAAATTGCAAGCCCAAGGGAGCGTAGTGACCAGGGAGGGTGTGGGAGGAGGGTGTCCCCCCTCCCATTGGTACGGAACTTTTGCATTTTTCAGTTTGAAATTGTGTAATGTGGTGCATACCATAGCGAGTCTTTTAACTTACACTTGAATGCAATATATATGCTTTAAATTGGATTAGCTATGAATAAGTTTAGAGTAAATTACATTCCTAATTACATTTCACAGAACAGCCCAGGCTCTGATCCATACTCGCAGCACATGAATGATCTTAGTATATTCATGTATGGAAATCAGATTATAATCAAGCACTTGGCCCATGTTGGCCAACCTGGGTCTCACTGCACACCTGGTACTACTCCTGGCCCTGACTCCAGTTGCATACCTTCTCTCATTCCTGTCCCTGAGTCCAGCCCTACACATGGCCCTCTATTCTACCCTGATCATAGCTGCTTACCTGCTGGGGTTCCCAGTGCTGAACACTCCCCTGGTCCCAGCTTTGACTGCACACCTAGTACTATTCCAGACCTTGACTCTGGATGCATACTTGGCCTTGCTCCTAGCCCCTTTGCACTGACAATATATCTGGCCCACACATAAAGCCCCATATCTGACCCCCTGAACTTAACCTATCACGTTCAAGTCCACAGGTGCTTAGCTAATGCAGTAATCCTTTATGGGGCACTTCACAGACCAATTTATGGATAACAAAATTTGCTACATTCATTGGCTGCCTTGTTATCTAACATGCCAGTTACTTTGTCAAATAAGTCATCAATTGATTGAACACAATTCCCATCCATAAAATTATACTCACTCAGCTGTATAAGTATTCTGATACCATTTCTTTCACTTTTGTAACATCAGGCTAATTACAAATCAATAACATTAGCCAACTCCGAAACATGAAGCGCTGAGCATTGGGATCCAAACATCATGGACAACTGGCCTCAGTTCCCAGCTCACATCTGGCCGTGTTCTCCATCTGAACCAGGGGCCGCAGAGTGTTTTTGAAAGTGGGGAGGCTGAGAGATCACTGATCACTGGCCTTGGGGGTACCCGGTGAGGGAGTGGAGCAACCGAGTGGGGAGAGGGTGTGGAAGAAGGGTGTCCCCCCACCCAGGGTAGGAACCTTTTGTAATTTGATGTATTAAAATCATGTTTTAGTGCATTGTAGAAGTATGATTTCAATGTTTTTTGTATGAAGTATTTTTAAGAGGTAACTTCTTAAGGGGTAACTTTATCCACACAAAGGGTGGTGGGTGTTTAGAACAAGCTGCCAGAGGAAGTAGTTGAGGCAGGGACCATCCCAACATTTAAGACACAGTTAGACTGATACATGGATAGGACAGGTTTGGAGGTATGCACCAAAAGCAGGTAGCGTAGCTGGGACATGTTGGCGGATGTGGGCAAGTTGCGCTGAAGGGCCTGTTTTCACACTATCACTCTATGACCACATTATACCTCCACCATGCATGAATGCTTAAAAATCAAGTGATCAAGTTTTATTGCCATATACGCAAGCATTGAAACGTAGAAAATAGGCGTAGGAATAGGCCATCAGCCCTTCAAGCCAGCACTGCTATTCAATATGATCATGGCTATTCATCTAGAATCAGTACATCTTTTCTGTTTTTTCCCCATATCCCTTGATTTTGTGAGCTAAATGTAACTCTCTCTTGAAAACATCCAGTGAATTGGCCTGCACTGCCTTCTGTGGCAGAGAATTCCACAGATTCACAACTCTCTGTGTGAAGAAAGTTTGTCCTCATCTCAGTCCTAACTGCCCCCCCCCCCCCTTTATTCTTAAACTGTGACCCCTGGTTCTGAACTCCCCCAACATCTCGAACATTTTTCCTGCAGTTACAGTAAGTGAAAATCTAGCAGGCAAGCAGGATGCTTTCTCCAACCACCCCCATTTGAAGTCCACTATCTTCCACCGTTTCTACCCACCGTTACTTACTTCCAGCAGCCACTGGTTGTCCTCCAGGATGCACCGAGCCGCAGCCTGATCCATGCCAGTCACCTTGGCGAATTTGGCACAGAGACTCTCACGGCAGCGGGGCAACGCTTCCGACGCCTTGCACTGAGGCTGCTCCATGGCCGGAGCTGCAGTGAGCGACTCGCCAGCCTGGCAAACACTCGCTAGCCCCACTCCCCGTCTGCAACTGTCCCTGTCGCTGCTTCTGCTTCCAACTCCCATGGCCTATGCAGTTGATATGAGTTTTGAAATTTTCGTTGATCACTGAATTTCTCATGACAGAGCGTGAGAAATTTGTAATCAGCGTGAGAATTTGGTGAAATGCGTGATTCGCACGCTCAAAGCATGAGAGTTGGCAGCCCTGCTGTGAGATCACCTTGTTACCTCACCTGAGATGTTTCCCTTGTCCTATCCATCCCTCCTCTTCCTCGTCTCCATCCTAAAACCAACTTGTCATCTCACTTCCCTAATTCTTAATGGTTCAATGGTACTTTATCATCACTTAGGTACAGTGACATCCCTCATTGTCAAATACATCTCAGTAAAATCTTGCTATAAATAAGTACGATCAAACTTAAGAATAGTGGAATGGCAAGAATAGTGGATTGCACTGAGGCAAGGGCTTGAGCTATAGGGAGAGGTTGGGCAGACTAGGACTTTATTCCTTGAGCGCAGGAGGCTGAGGTGCATAAAATCATTAGGGGAATAGATCGGGTTTAGAGATACAGCATAACTGACCCGAATCATTATTATCAAAATCATCACATATTTATGAAAGGGCAAAAGTTCCCTCTGCTTACTACTAAAATTAAGGCAGATCGGAAAGCTTGACAAAGGTGGATATACGAATTGTAGAACATAGAACGTACAGCAAATGATCAGGCCCTTCTGCCCACAATGTCCATGCCGAACTTGATCCCAAGATAAACTAATTTCCTCTACCTGCACGTGATCCTTATCCCTCCGTTCCCTGCATGGATGTTTAAACGATGTTTAGTGTTAACCCAGAGCAGTTTTCTTGTGACTGGAGTGAATACAAAAGCACACTTACTACATTACATTTCAGACAATTTATTTTATCTCACTTTCAAATTGGAACAGGAGATTTAATGTCTGAATTTGTAGGGAATGTGGAGCCCAGTTTATTTTTGCTGGCTGCTTGGTCTGGCAGGCCAGTTTAATGCTGCAGCTCTCTCACTGGACTCCTTCCTGAAAGATTGTTCAATGGTTCAATAGTTCTTTATTGTCACACGTGCACAGCACAATGAAATTCTTTAGCACAACCCCCCACAAATGCATAGTCCCTATATTTTGGCGCCATTTACAAAGAAAAAGTTCCAGGGTGGCACGGTGGTGCAGCGACAGAGTTGTTGCCTTACAGCGGCAGAGACCCGGATTTTATCCTGACTACGGAGTTTGTATATTCTCCCTGTTACCGCGTGGGGAGAGGAGGAGAAAGTGGGACAACATAAAACTAATGTGAACGGGTGATTGATGGTCGGTGCGGACTCTATGGGCCGAAGGTCCTGTTTCCATGCTGCATCTCTAAACTAAATAAACCTAAAACTGGTGGAGCAAACCCTTGCAATTGATGTTTCCTCAAGAGGAGTCCGAATCAGAACATTACTCAGATAATTTGGCGTTGGACACATCTGGAAGATGCGAGAATTGACTGAAAACTATCACCACCCTCTAGAAAAGAGATGAGGAGGAATCTCTTTAGTCAGAGGGTGGATAATCTGTGGAATTCATTGCCACAGACGGCTGTGGAGGCCGCCAGTGGATAATTTTAAGGCGGAGATTGACAGATTCTTGTTGAGAAAAGGTGTCAGTGGTTATGGAGAGAAGGCAGGAGAATGGGGTTGAGCGGGGAATATAGATTGGACATGATTGAATGGCCTTGATTGAGTAGTCTGGATGGGCTGAATAGCCTGATTCTGCTCCTATAACTTATAACATAAAATTATATGTTATCTCAAAAGTCCAATTTGAATGGATGATTTAATGTGCACTCAATAGTCACGGCAGCTGAGTTTTCCAACAGATTCAATGCAATAAATTTCTTTTGTATATCCAGACAAAGAAAACATGATTATTTGAATGCATTTGATGCATTTTGTCGAAAAATTACAGATAAGAAACACTGGAATCCCAAATGTACCCATCATCTTCAAGACTGATTCAAGGTAGAAATCCTCAAGCCTCCATCACAGTCAACAGTGATGCAATTTATTTCAATTTCATAATGTTTCCTGCAAATTGAACCAATAAGTACCATTGCTTGCTTTTGATGATTTTATGGCCGGGTCTGCTTCATCAGCTTACAATTTAAGCTGCATTGTGATTTTAAATAGAACACAGCTCTGGCATTGTGAAAGTTGTCTCCAAAAATACGCAATTTCTTTTTTTGTGCAAATACTCTGCTGAGAAGCTTTTAACCAGTTCCAAAGCTTGTGTCAGCCCTGGACATGAATACTAAACCTGTATCTGAGATTATGCTTCTGCAGTTTCTGAGGTCTTGGACAGGATACAAGAACACTTTCATCATCGAAAAACAATTCCTCAGTCATCTCTAACCTTCAGTCCTGCTTTCAGTATCCTTTAACTTTTGCTCAGTTGTAAAGAAAAATAGTTTCAGCTGGAGGAAAAAAAATATTTAAAGGAACCATTGTCATGTTGTCCTTTTTGGGACCATTAAGCAATGGCAACATTCTTGTAAATCTACTCTGCACCTTTTCTTGTTTGATAATATCTTTCCTATAACATGGTGACCAGAACTGAACACAATGCACCAAATGTGGCTTTAACATATGTCTTGTACAACTGACTTCCCAACTTCTATGTTCAATACTCTGACTGATGAAAGCGTTTTTGACCACCCTATCTACCTGTGATGGCACTTTTAAGGAACTATGTACCTGCATAGGTACCGGATTTAAAATAGCACTCTTTTTCAGGAGTCAACTTTGTTCATGTCACATATAAGCCAGGGTGTGCGTGCAGGGCATTAATGAACCAGATTAATTTTTGACACCAATCCAGCAATCTCATTCTTGATTCCATTCACAACTCAAATTTATGATTGGCCTGATTTGAACTCATATCTCCAGATCAATATCCCAGATCTCCCCAGGACAACACAGTGGCACAGCGGTAGAGTTACAGCGCCAGAGACCTAGGTTCGACCCTGACTACGGGTGCTGGTTGTACGGGTTTTTTACGTTCTCCCTGTGATTGCATGGGTTTTCTCCGGGTGCTCCAGTTTCTTCTCACATTCAAAACATGTGCAGGTATGTAGGTTAATTGGCTTCTGTTATTTGCCCCTAGGGTGTAGGATAGAGTATGAGTGATCGTTGGTCAGTGCGGACTCGGTGGGCTGAAGGGCCTGTTTCCATGGTGTTATTCTAGACTAAACTAAACTAGATTGTAACAATCATAGTGCTGCTGTACCATCCAACCACACTATATAATAACAAAGTCCCATAGCTCTAAACTAAACCTTTACACTGCTCTTGTGATATCCAACATTGTAACTTTAGAGAAAATGTTATTACTTTTTAGTACATTTTTATGATTATAGTTATGGTTATGACTAAAGATTTTAACATAACTGACAAAATACATAAGAGGGAATGACCTTTAGATAGCTTTCAATTGAATGTCATTTAAGAAGTTATTAAACAAGATTGGAGAACAAGGGATTAGGAATAATCTATTGATTTGGACTGAGCAGAGAGAAGAATAAACAGGTCATTTTCAGGTTGGATGGCAGTGACCACAGGCACCAATGTTGTGGCCCCAGCATTTTTCAACTTGTATCAGATGATTTGGTTGAGAGGACAAATATCTCCACATCTTTCTTGATTCCTTTTCTACCTCCCTCCCCTCCCTCCTCCCCTCCCCCCTCCCCCCCCCCCCCCCCCCCCCCTCCACTAGCGGTCGATTAACTAGTTCTACAGTTCTAGTTAACTAGTTCTACAGTTCTCAATTATGTATCCTTCTTGGGCTCAAACCTGTCTCCAGCCAAATGTCAGCATAGCAGGGAAACCCCTTGCCTGATGCCATCTGCTGCAGGCCCGATTTAGCTTGTCTTTTCCTTCCTTCCAGTATCACCCCCCACTCTCCCTGCTACAATCAGTCTGAAGAAGGGCCCCAACTCAAAATGTCATCTATCCATTTTCTCCAGAGATGTTGCCTGACCTGCTGAGTTACTCCAGCAATTTCATTGATTTGTTGTTTGGATCCAGAACTAGCTTACTCATGGAAAAAAGAAGGTTGTAGTTGAAGGGCGTTTTTTTTTTTTGTCTGGCTGGAGGTTTAACGTGGAGGCTTTACAAAAGGTGCAGAAGAGGTTTACCAGAATGCTGCCTGGATTAGAGGGGATTAGCTATAAAGAGAGGTTGGACAAACTTTGATTATTTTCCCTGGAAGGGAATTGTTGTAGTTTGAGGGGAGAGCTAATGGAAGTATATAACATTTTGGGATGTAGTCAGAACCTTTTTCCCAGGGTGGAAATTTCAAAGAGGGCATAGCTTTAAAATGAGAAGGATAAAGATTAAAGGAGATGTACGTGGCAAGTGCTTTTACACAGTGAGAGGTGGGTGCCTGTTGTGGTTGTTCGTTCTTCGAAGTCGAAGAAGACTATGACGTCAGTGCTTTTGTTTGTGGGTCCAAAGGTGACTGGTGAGACCAATCTGGGCCCGGAAGGCTCGCCCGCATATAGGACACAGTTGGGTGGGCGCTGCAGTAGAAGTTGAAGTGACTCGAGCCTTGCGCGTGGCGGGTTTCCTCTGAGCTTCCGCAGTGCGCTTCTTCTCAGCTGCACGTGCTCCTGTGGTGATCTTGCTTCGCCCAGTTGGGCTTGACTTGGATTAAAGTGAGGGAGGGTTGCCCTAATTGCGCTCCACCACGCTTTGCTGGGTCCACCTTCCCACCCGTTGGACCGCCAAATGGTGGCCTCCTCCGCATATTCCACCAGAACCAGTCTTCAACTTTCCTGAATAAGGTCATAGCCACAAGGACCCTGCAGTGGGGTAGTGATGAAGGCAGATACGATAGTGGAATATGAGGGGATTTTAGATATGGATATGCGGCGAATGGAGAGATATGGATCAAGTGCAGGCAGAGGTAATTAGTTGACCCTGGCATCATGTTCAGCCTGGACATTGTGGGTTGTTCCTGTGCTGTAGCATCCATTACACTTCCAAGTACATCCTTTCTTAGGTAAGGAGACCAAAATAGGACACAATGGCCCTAAGCCAGGTGCATAACAGTAGCAAGACACACTGTCCTTGTGCTCACATCCTCAAGCTTAGTTTAGTTTTGTTCAGTTTATTATTGTCACCTGTACCGAGGCACAGTGAAAAGCTTTTTATTGCATGCTTTCAGTCAGCGGAAGGACTATACATGATTGCAATCAAGCCGTCTACAGTGAACAGAGAAGGAATAAAGGGTATAACGTTTTGTGCAAGATATAGTCTGATTAAAGATAATTTGAGAGTCTCCAATGAGGTAGATGGGAGGTCAGGAGCACACTCAAGCTGATGAGATGAGGGTTTAGTTGTCTGATAACAGCTGGGAGGCTGAACCCTTGGCCTCTTTATTGGTTTCTGTATATAGGATGGTGTGTAATGTCAGATGGCATGTGGGGTTGTGTGGTTGTGTGCGGTGACTGTTCACCACCATGGTATATTTTGTTTTACTCTCTCTGCAGATGTTCCCTAAGATGAGTTTAGTTTTGTTTAGTTTAGACATACAGCGCAGAAACAGGCCTTTCGGCCCACCGAGTCCGCACCAACCAGCAATCCCTGCACATTAACACTATCTTACACACACTATGGTCCATTTACACTTAAACCAAGCCAATTAACCTACTAACCTGTCGTCTTTGGAGTGTGGGAGGAAACCGAAGATCTCAGAGAAAACCCACGCAGGTCATGGGGAGAACGTACAAATTTCGTACTGTAAACAGCACCCATCGTCAGGATTGATCCCATCTCCGGCGCTGCAGGGGCTGTAAGGCAGCAACTCTACCACTGCTCCACCGTACCGCCCTGCAGAACATTCTGTTTTTACAACAGAAACAGTGGCATCTGCAGATTTAATATTCTCCCTTCCAATGGGAGGCAGAGCAACCAAGGTTGATACCTGGGGCAGGAGGATTGTCTGAAGAGGGGGGATTGAGCAGGCTGTGTTAATAATCACTTCATCTTAGAAGAGTAAGAGTCTGAAGAGGGATCCTGACCTGAAACGTCACCTATTCATGTTCCCCAGAAATGCTGCCTGACCTGCTGAGGTACTTCAGCACTTTCTTTGGTAAACCAGCATCTGCAGTTCCTTGTTCTTTAGGTAGAAGAATGGGGTCAAGGAAAGAACGTTCATGTCGCGACCATGTTTCCACCAATTTTTCCACCACTATGCACAAGAACTACAAGAAGCACAAGAAGCGCAAGAAACCATTGTATGCAGATGCCGAGAAGTGTGTTCAGCTCTGGCTGAACAATTTCTAATATTGTAATGTGTACTCGATAAGAAGGTAGAAGGGTCAATTTGCTTGAAACATACAAATTCCCCATAGCATATTTCTGCCAAGGTTGATGCAAGAAAATGCTCCTCACTGGGCGGTCCAGAATCAGGGGTCACAGTCTCAAACTTAAGGGCCTGTCCCACTTGGGCAACATAATTGGCAGGTTTAGAAGAGTTTGAAAAAATGACATGTTGAAGACCTCCTTTGACTATATAGAAGACCTCCTTCGACCTCCTTCGACTATGTTGAAGACCAGCTTCGACTAGCTACGACTAGCTACGACTAACTTCGGGAAAATTGGACTCCGAATAGTGGAGAGTGAAGATGTCCTCCTTCGATCTCCTTTGACCTCCCTTCGACCTCCCTTCGACTATGATGAAGACTATCTACGACTACCTTTGACTACCCTCGATTACCTACGACTAACATGCCGACTTACTACGACTATACCGACGAGTAAAACAAGTATCGATTTTTTCCATGGCGACCTTTTTTTACCCGTGGTCATTTTTTAACATATTGAAAAAATGCTGCAACCTAGCTGAGGCCTCGAGTAAGCGGAGACCACCTTTGAGCATGAAGGATTGTTACGAAGACCTCCTACGATCTCGTGTGGACCATGCTGCGAGTATGAGTCAAGAGCAAACTCGCCAGAACTCGTGGATTAGTCGCCCAAGTGGGACAGGCCCTTAAGGCACCAGCCATAGAGGATTACCATAAGAAGAAATTCCATCAACTAAAAAATAATGAAATAATAAACCAAACAAAACCAAGCTAATTTTCCATCCAAGGGAGCAGTGGAGGTTTAATCTAAGGGATTAAGATTGTCAACAACAGATATTTGGATGATGGGGATCTAAGAGTTATGAAATTTGAATATTTGGGGTGGCACAATGGTGTAGCAGTAGAGCTGTTGCCTTACAGTGCTAAAGACATGGGTTCGATCCTGACTATGGGTGCTGTCTGCATGGAGTTTGTACATTCTTCCTATGACCGCATGGGTTTTCTCCGGGTGCTCCGGTTTTCTCCCACACTTCAAAGATGTACAGGCTTGTAGGTTAATTGAATACGTTAAAATTGTAAATTGTCCCTAGTGTGTAGGATAATGTTAGTGTAAGGGGTGATCGCTGGTCGGCGCGGACTCGGTGGGCTGAAGGGCCTGTTACCGCACTGTATCTGTAATGTCTAAAGTGTAACACAATAGAAAGGAAGGACATTAGCTTGGAGGATGTGGAATCGATATGGGTAGAGCTGCGAAACACTAAGGGGCAGAAAACGTTAGTGGGAGTTGTATACAGGCCATTTAGCAGTAGCAGGGGAGTTGGGGATGGCATCAAACAGGAAATTAGAAATGCATGCAACAATGGTAAAACAGTTATAATGGGTGACTTTAATCTACATATAGATTGGGTGAATCAAATTGGCAGGGGTGCTGAGGAAGAGGATTTCTTGGAATGTATGCAGGATAGTTTTCTAAACCAACATGTAGAGGAACCAACGAGAGAGCAGGCTATTCTAAACTGGGTATTGAGTAATGAGGAAGGGTTAGTGAACAGTCTTGTTGTGCGTGGCCCGTTGGGCAAGAGTGACCATAATATGATTGAGTTCTTCATTAGGATGGAGAGTGACATAATTAATTCAGAAACAAGGATTCGGAACTTAAAGAAAGGTAACTTTGAGGGTATGAGATGTGAATTGGCCGAGATGGACTGGCAATTGATTCTTAAAGGGTTGAAGGTGGATATGCAATGGAAAGCATTTAAAGACTGCATGGATGAACTACAAAAATTGTTCATCCCAGTTTGGCAAAAGAATAAATCAGGAAAGTTAGTCTAACATCGGTAGAGGGGAAACTGCTAGAGTCAGTTATTAAAGATGGGATAGCAGCACATTTGGAAAGTGGTGAAATCATTGGACAAAGTCAGCATGGATTTATGAAAGGTAAATCATGCCTGACGAATATTATAGAATTTTTTGAGGATGTAACTAGTAGAGTGGATAAGGGAGAACCAGTGGATGTGTTATATCTGGACTTTCAGAAGGCTTTCGACTAGGTCCCACATAAAAGATTAGTATGCAAACTTAAACCACTCGGTATTGGGGGTTCAGTGTTGATGTGGATAGAGAACTGGCTGGCAGACAGGAAGCAAAGAGTAGGAGTAAACGGGTCCTTTTCAGAATGGCAGGCAGTGACTAGTGGGGTACCGCAATGCTCAATGCTTGGACCTCAGCTATTTGCAATATATATTAATGATTTGGACGAGGGAATTGAATGCAACACCTCCAAGTTTGCAGATGACACAAAGCTGGGGGGCAGTGTTAGCTGTGAGGAGGATGCTAGGAGGCTGCAAGGTGACTTGGATAGGCTGGGTGAGTGGGCAAATGCATGGCGTGCCTGTTTACTGCCCCACGGAGAGGTGTAATATATTAGAGTTTTTATGTAGACATGACTGACTTTCAACACCATCTCTGCACTGCCAATGGACCCAGAGATCTTCAATAATCCATTAACTAGAGCAGGTCAGAACTGCAGATGCTGGTCAGCAGGTCAGGCAGCATCTGTGGAGAACTTGGATAGAATATGAATGTGGAGAATAGGAATATGACGTTTCGGGCTGGGACCCTTCTTCAGACTTCAGTCACCTATCCATATTCTCCACAGATGTTGCCTTACTCCAGCACTTTTTGTCCTTTTGTGTATAAACCAGAGTCTGCAATTCTTTGTTTCTACGACGCGGACAATCAGCAATAACTGACACCATTGCCCCCCCCCCCCCCCCCCCCCACCATTATAATGCGTGTTTACTGTATTTATGTATTTATTTGTTCCATAGTTTGGTATTTTAGTTATTGTTTGATTCATGCATTGAAGACGAATGTGTCGTTAAATGAATTCAAATTTTAATCCTTAAATTGTGGGGTTAAATTAATTCAAATTGTAATCCTTAAATTATCATCAATGCAATTACATGGTTTCTGAACTTCTCTGATCATCGAAGGTGGAGTTATAGTTGTCACATGGCCATGGGGGTGGTCCCTGACTAGGACCCCTCCACCACATAAAATGGCTGCAGCACCCATGAACATTAGGAGCCACTTGGCCCAAACAGTAAATATCAACATGAAGGCACAAGGTGGGGGCTAGCACAATCCAGCCCCTTATATCTACTTCAGAGCTCACTTGGCACCATGTTCAAGATGTGTTCAAGAGAGAGTTGGATTTAGCTCTGAGGGCTAACAGAATCAAGGGATGTGGAGAAAAAGCTGGAACGGGGCACTGATTTTGGATGATCAGCCATGATCATATTAAATGATGGTGCTGGCTCGATGGGCCGAATGGCCTACTCCTGCACCTATTTTCTATGTTTCTATGTTCAACATGGACACTGTGGGCAGAAGGACCTTTTACGGTTCCTGTTCCTCTATATTTTATGTTACCATGAGCAAGCTTCAAATAAAGTGGTTTTGGTGCATCAAGTTAATTTGGCCAGAGAATGCCAAAGTATAATTTGTCTTAAAATCATGAATGTTATTCTTATTCTCCAGTAATTCCTTGGTGTTAAATAAAAAGTTTTCTATTAAATAGTGAATAATCTAATTGAGAAACATCTCACCAGCAAATTAGGGAATCCCTTGCAGAATCTGATCCAAACGATATTGGATTTATTTCCTCCCCTCTTTAAACATGGGCGGTGAGCTCCCTGCACTGGTTCACTTTGTATTCATTTTCCACACAACAAACAGTTGCTATTCAGCTCTTGGGTTGGGTTTTTAGTGAATTCTATTAACGTCTCATAAAATTACTTAGCAAACACTCTCCATGTAGGGAGAAGTAAATCAAAAGACTGTAACACAGAACAAAATCTAAAACAAATTGTAAACTCTTATTCATTTGTTTTGGGCTATATAAATAGTAACGATTCTTTGTGCTGTATTATCAGTGTATATGCATTTATTCAAGTTATTTTGTAATATTGCTCAGTAATAAATCTGTTTTAAAAATCCTGGAAGAAACACATTAGCAATTGGGCATGGTGGCGCAGTGGTAGAGTTGCTGCCTTATAGCACCAGAGACCCAGGTTCCAGCCTGATTGTGGATGCTGTCAATGCGGAATTTCTACTGGGTTGCATGGGTTTTCTCTGGGTACTCCGGTTTCCTCCCACAATCATAAGATATACAGGTTTGTAAGCTAATTGGCTCCTGGGATCGCTCCAACCGTGGCCTGCGAACTTTACATCGGGAGCTCGCAGTCTCGGGAGGCCGTGAATGTCGGGAGATCCAACAAAGCAGATTCTCGACCAGCCCTGATGTGAGGTTCGATCATCCGGTGCGGGGAAGCTAACATCCCCCCGATACAGGAGTAGATCGCCTCGACGCAGTTAGCCCACCATCGCCGGCTACGGGAGTCAAGATCATCCCGTCAACGGAGGGCTCGAGGCTCCCGACCACGGGAGAACAAAGGGAAGAGATTGAACTTCTTTTCGCCTTCCATCACAGAGAGGAATGGGGATGAGTCACTCTCATGGATGTTTATGTTAAAATGTGTTTTGTGTGTTCCGTTGCTTATTTGTATGACTGACTTGGCAAATGAAATTCCTCGTACGTTGCAAAACATACTTGGCTAATAAAGTATTATTGTGATTGTGATTGGTTGGTAAAATTGTAAATTGTCCCTAGTGTGTGTGAGATAGTATTAGTGTGCGGGGATCGCTGATCAGCGCAGACTTGGTGGGCGAAAGGCCTGTTTCAGCGCTCTCTCTCTAAACTAAACTAAACTAAAACTAAACTCGCAAGCAGCACAATTTGATGAAACATGCTTGTATACCATGCCTTTTTAATCTTGTAATGTTGAAGATAGATTAGGCCTGACCAGTATATATCATCTGGTATTACAAGCAATATCCCATGGAGGTTTAATGCAAATATGGTTCACTATTATGTATTTATAACATTCAATTCTCAACACAACAGAGATGATCATGAATGATGATAATCACTGCCTTTTATTTTTCCCTGAACCCCAAAAGAATACCTTCAGCTTACAAGAGCCACACTGATACAGCAATCGCCCTTGGTGGGACTGCTGATTAGAAATATGTAACACGGTGCTTCTTGTAAACATTGATAGGGATTAGAGAAAAACCCGTATTTCTTGGTAGAATTAGCCACATAATATCAAATATATTGAGTGTATTATACACTTGTTTTTCATGTTGAGCAACAAATCACCCTCGGGAAATTTATCCATCATGGATTTTAGCACTACTTGTGAAGAGTTGCTCTTTTATCCTTTCTTATAGAAGTATTACATTGGTTACTTTCCAAGGTCCCTGAAATTTTATAATTCTAAAAGCCAAACCTGCAATCTTGAATGAAGTACTTATACAATATAGTAAAGGATCCCCGAATATTGTCAAAACAAAGAAAGCAAATGGATGCCAAGACTTCAAGGAAAATCTAAAAAAACAAAAATATGACTTTTTTCTCTCTAACCTATTTCAGCACATACACCCATCTTTGGCTTCAAAGGTCTATTCAACCAGCCCGAAGAAGGGCCCCGACCAAAAGCATTGTCTGTCTATGTCCCCCAGAATTTTTTTAAATAGAGATTTTAGAGATACAGCTTGGAAAGGTCGGGGGGAGTTCACCCCGCCACGGGTACCATGTAATCCCGTGCTACCTGCTCCATGGTTGGATAGTGGGTGATTAAACCGTTTCCCCCACCTGGTTTGCCAGGTGAGGAGGGGGCTGTGGACCCCCAGCAGGACCAAAAACAGGACCTGTCAAAGGCGAGCCAACGGCCATCCGCACTTCAGTAGAAGTTGCGATCACTGTCGTACATAGCATTGTAAGGAATGATGATAACGCACAAAAATCCTATACTTCCAGCGGCGGAAGTCCGCAGGAACTGGAGGACAGAGATTTGTGGTGCGTCCGTCACAGTTCCCGTTGGAAATCAGCACGACTGCGCCGCTAATGTTTTCAATGATTGGAAACAGGCCCTTCAGGCCACTGAGTCCGCGCCGACCAGCGATCTCCCCATACACTAACACTATCCTACGCACTAGGGACAATTTACAATTTACAAAGCCAATTAACCTACAAACCAGTACCAGTCTTTGGAATGTAGGAGGAAACCAGAGCACCCAGAGGAAACCCACATGGTTACAGGGAGAACATCCAAAGTCCGTACGGACAGCACCCATAGTCAGAATTGATCCCGGGACTCTAGCGCTCAAGGCAGCAACTCTACCGCCGTGGCATTGTGCCGTCATAAGTTTCCTTGAGTGTTAAATAAGGTGTTTGAATCTATCTAGATATAACTAAAACTCTGATCTTGTTATCTTCCGGTTTGCGTGTTTTTTCTATTTGCGCAAAAACGGTACACGATTGCGCTACGATTTTTTGCCACCTTAGTGCCACTGCGGCGACCTTATTTGCGAGTTCAGAAGAGTTTGCTCTTGACTCAAACTCGCAGCATGGTCGACTCGTGGTCAAAGAGGTCCTAGGGGGTCACTAAAACTCTCCTTCATGCTCGAGGGAAGTTTCCGCATACTCACAGCCTCAGTTTGGTGCAATGGAGTGGGGTCGCTATGTAGTTACAGGCAGTCAAGGGTAGCCATTTTCAATCTCCTTTGCTGACCGGGTGTTTTAATTGGCTCATTGGAGTTTTCAGAACCAAGGAAAACTGACCAGTAATATTAAATGCCCGCTAAACTTTATTAAAAGTTGTCTGGCTTCTTAAAAGTGTCTCCACTCCTTCTCCCCCTCTTCTCCCCCCTTCTCCCCACTTCTCTCCCCCTCTCTCACCCCTCCACGCTCTCTAAAGAACTTACCATACACTGTGGCAGTGCTCCCCCGCTTTCCCTGGCCCCAGGCGTTGTGGTGTGTGTGTGTGTGTGTGTGTGTGTGTGTGTGTGTGTGTGTGTGTGTGTGTGTGTGTGTGTGTGTGTGTGTGTGTGTGTGTGTGTGTGTGTGTGTGTGTGTGTGTGTGTGTGTGTGTGTGTGTGTGTGTGTGTGTGTGTGTGTGTGTGTGTGTGTGTGTGTGTGTGTGTGTGTGTGTGGACCGTCGATCCAGCTCGAGGTTTTTCAGGCGAGTGCCCTTGAGCTTGAAGGTCGAAGACAGTCCCTGAAAAGTCGCGTTAGCGCGACAGGCCCTTAACTCACCATTCTCCTGTGTTGCAAGTGCAACAAGTTTTTTCCGATCTATGGTATATTTTAAAAGTTAAGGTTTAAAAATATTTTAAAAAGCGCATGTGCAGATTGGTCACCGCCACGGCTGACTCCCCTTCCTGCACCATCGCCACACTGATTGGCCACATCTTCTGTCAGTCACCGGCGGTGCCAGCCACGCCTGGCGTTGCATGGCCACAGCCACAACCGCTGCTGCCTGAGGACGCGGCCCGCAGCGAGGAGAATATTCGAACGCGAAAGGGAAAGACAGCTCTCACCTCACGCGGTCGGCAGCGGCCGGAGGGGATGGATGTTGGAGGGCACGGCCACAGCCACAGCCACAGATGCTAGAGGACACAGCCCGCACCGGAGAGGGAATGGTGATGGAGGGATTGGGGGAGCGGAGGTGGAGGGGAAAGAGGAGGGGGGAGGGAATGCTGGGGGAGGAGGGGGAATAGAGGGAACAGGGGGGTGAGTGGGAGTGGTAGGGAGTGGGGAATAGAGGAAGTAGGGCAGTGGGGGAGGTGAGGAGAGATAGTGGGCGGGTGGGGGGGAGGTGAGGAGTGGGGGAAGTGGGGGATATAGGGATAGGAGGGGGGCAGGGAGGGGAGAGGAGTTATGGAGGGAGGGAGTGACTGAGGGTAGGGGAAAGGAGAGGGAGAGGGGAGGGAGGGATAGGGGAGGAGGAGAGGGGAAACAGGAGGGAGGGAGAATAAGAGGGGGAGGGAGTGCTGGGGTAGGAGGGGGAATATAGGGAGAGGAGGTGGGGGAGTGGGGGAAGTAGGGAATGGGGAATAGAGGGACAGGAGGGCAGTGGGGGAGGTCGGGAGGGATAGTGGGGGTGGTAGGGGAGGTGAGAAGTGGGGGAGGTGGGGGATAGAGGAATGGGAGGGAGGGGAGAGGAGGGAGTGACTGAGGGTAGGGGAGAGGTGAGGGAGGAATTGGCGGAGGGGAGGAGGAGAGAGGTAAGAAGAGGGAGGATAAAGAGGAGAGGGAGGGAGTGCTGGGGGATGAGAGGAAATGAGCCGCGCCTGCGGAGTTGGGGGTTGTGAGTGAGTGGTGGAATATTGCGTTGGGGGAACGGCTTGTGATGGGGGAGCGGGTGAGTGGTGGAATATTGCGTTGGGGAACAGGTTGTGTTGGGGACCAGGCCTCCCTTGTGACTGGTAGGTTTATAAAAGATGGAAATAAATACGAGAAAAACTGTGCAACTAAGTCAGCTATAGATTCTGACATCAAGGGTAAGTGAATAGAGGGGCAGGCTTACATACAAGACAACAATATGTCTTTTATTGTGTTTCTTTCTCATTCTGATTGGTATTACATGAAATTGACATTTTCAGACAGGCTTTAACAAAGGTCAATTGAAATGGAACACAATCGATCGATAGCAATGCAAAAACAAGTGACTCGCAAACAAATGAGTGATGTGCAAATATCAAAGTAATGGTGCTGTGTAGTCAGAATGTTATCCTAACCATACTATCTGGCAATCATGCCAGAGGACATAGGTTTAAGGTGAAGGGACTGTTTCCTCGCCGTATCAAATCAAATCAAAATCAAATCAAATACGTTTATTTGTCATTGCACATCAACTGTACAACGCAATTTCATGTGCATCCCCTTCAATGGTAAACAATAAAAGACACAGGATAAAAAGATTAAAAAAGAACAAAACACAATAACACAGACAACCATTTACTCTCACATTTACATTTACTACAAGATCACTCTATGACTCTATCTGCTAAGACCAACTTAGACTCTGTACTGCTCTCCAGTCACACAAAGTGAAGTCTGCACATGACCAATTGCACCCGCAAACAGTTTTTGATTTCCAACGTCCAAAACAGGGAACATGGAACAGTACAGCATAGGAACCCACAGAGTCTGTGCAGAACACGATGCCAAGACAAACTCTTATCTGCCTGCACATAATCCATACCATTCCATTCCCTGCATATCTAATAATGGTTTACAATACAATAATAATTTATTGGCCAGGTATTGCAACGTACGAGGAATTTCATTTGCCAAGTCAGTCATACAAATAAAAAGCAACAGAACACAATAAATACATGTTAACACAAACATCCACCACAGTGACTCCACATTCCTCACTGTGATAGAAGGCGAAAAAAAAGACCAATCTCTTCCCTTCTTTGTCCTCCTGCGATCGGGGACCTCGAGCCTTCCATTGACAGGACGATCTTGATTCTCGTAGCCAGTGGCGTTCGGGCCCTCCCCGTCGGGGTGATCACTCCTGCATCGGTGGGGGGGGGGGGGGGGCGGAATCTCAGCTCCCCCGCGCCGAGCGACTTTGACCCCAGGACGGGGCTTGTCAAACCTTCTGTGTCATTGGAGCTTCTGATATCCACAGTCAGGATGTCAGGACTGTCTTATGAACAAAGACTGCATAGACTCGGTTTATACTCTCTAGAATTTAGGGGATTGAGAGGGGATCTTATAGAAACTTACAAGATTCTTAAGGGGTTGGACAGGCTAGATGCAGGAAGATTGTTCCCGATGTTGGGGAGGTCCAGGACAAGGGGTCACAGCTTAAGGATAAGGGGGAAATCCTTTAGGACCGAGATGAGAAGGAATTTTTTCACACAGAGAGTGGTGGGTCTCTGGAACTCTCTGCCACAGAGGGTAGTTGAGGCCAGTTCATTGGATATATTTAAGAGGGAGTTAGATGTGGCCCTTGTGGCTAAGGGGATTAGAGGGTATGGAGAGAAGGCAGGTACGGGATACTGAGTTGGATGATCAGCCATGATCATATTGAATGGCGGTGCAGGCTCGAAGGGCCGAATGGCCTATTCCTGCACCTAATTTCTATGTTTCTATGTTTCTATGTCTCTCCTGAGACTGCGAGCTCTCGGTGGTAAAGACCGCAGGCTGTGGTTGGAGCATCGATCCCAGGGAAGGGATCGGCTCCGATGGTAAGTCCACGCCCTGCGGTGGGGCTCAAAGTCAGTCCGACCTGGAAAGTAATTGAATCTCCAGCAGGGTGATTGTAAAAAAAGTTTCCCCTGACTTGCTGCTCTTTCCCCACATAAAACAAATCAGAGAACATTAAAACAAACTTGCAAACCACACTAAAAATACCAAAAAAAAAGAAAAAATAGACAGACTGCGGTGAGGCTGCCAATCGTACATCGCCCCTGGTGGTTTAACGTTTTTAAAGTATGTTTTTAAGGACCGATGGGGCTACTGATTTCTGCAAATTTAATAAATGTCAATCCCAACTACCTTCCTCAACACACCAAAGAGAGCTTTGAAGATTGGAGAATGTCAAAACCATCTTATGGGACCCTAACTCTTCTATGTGACACTGCTTTTCTCTCCCTAAGCTATTTTACTTTGGAGTCACATGACGACGCATTGGTGCAGGTCGACTGGTTGGAGCAGCAGAGCTCCTCCAGTGGTAAGTTTAAACTTCAGGTAAGTTGTATTTCTTACCTGTTTTACGTCTCCTGCAGGAACCTCGGTTTCAGAGGTTTTTGCCGGAGGCTTTGTGACGGTCGCAGAGGGAAACAGCTAAGGGCTGTGGGGAAACCCTGGTCCGACCGCGGAAGCGTGGAGCTGGCGAATGTCGGGTTTCGCGATCTGAGTCGCTGATAAGATGGTCAGTGGCTCTAGACGTTGGGTTCCCGGGGAGAGGAAATCCAATAATATGTGGTTCCCAGACAGCAGTAGTCCCCAGGATATGGGGTTAAACTGACCTGAATGGTCAGCCCGAGTGCCGGGAGGTTTACCGCGGGTAGGTATATGGATTCCCAGGGTGGGGAAATCCAGCAGCAATGCGGTTCCCAAACCACAGTCATTCCCAGGATATGGGGACAACGAACAAAAATGGTCAGCCCGGATGCTGGGAGGGTTTCCCTCTGGGAATGTGAATCTAGATACACTCCTACAGCAGGAGTTGGGCCAGTGCAGATCAATGTGAGAGCCCGCGCCAGCAGCACCTTTTTACATGGCTGCTTCATGGGGATGCCAAGTTTATGGTAGTGCCAGCCTATTGGAGAGGCTGTGCCAGCAGCACCTTTGCTCAGGGCTACTTCATGGGGACGGCAAATCTATGGCAAATACTTGCCTATGGAAAAGGCAGCGCCAGCAGCACCTTTGCTCAGGGCTGCTTCATGGGCATCAGCTGTACCTTTGTTCAGGGCTGCTTCATGGGAATGCCGAGTCTATCGCAGTGTAGCAAATGATGGCAGGTGTGGCCTGTTCATTATGAAAAATGGTAGATTAACAATTGATTTTATAGTGTATTCCCAGTTACCGTGGTCATGGGGGATATTTGAGGAGGCATTGCTAGGATAAGGCAATATAACAGAATGATGACAAGAAAGCACTCAGAGTTCAAAAACACTGGTTATGTATTGTCCCGATGATATTTTAACGCTATATTTTGCTAAAATCCACTGTTTAAATCTCAAACTATATTTGAGAAATTGGGCTCCTCTATCCAGTTAAGATTAAGTTGTTATCAAATAGACTTGTAGGACATTGGGATTTACCTTTAGCTATTCAATTGGCTGTTGACGCCGGCCTGGACAACAGATTGCAGTCAATAGACTCCTGTAACAGGCTTGTTGTTACAAAGCAGCCTTCTATTCGTTAAGACTAATTGGCAATAGTATAGATGGGATTCAGCTGTGCAAGTAGGAGAACTGTCATCCTGTAAAATGGTAAACTTTAAAGTTGCATGTAGGTCATTGTTAACACAAATTGTTATTACCAGCTGAAGTTACTAAAGTCACACTGATGGACAAACAGTATTCATTACTGCTCCAGTAGTTGTTAGGTAAATATTTCATTATATTGCAAAATGGTGCTAATAGCCCTAAAATGGGAAATTGCGGCAGCAGCGCCTTGTAGCAGGCCAGCTTAATGTCTCCCTCTTGTAGGAGGAGAGCATGCCGCGTATTAGTCTGACGCCGGGTCCATGGCAAAGTCGGCGTATTACTGAAGCCGCTCCAGCAGCACCTTGTAGCAGGGCTGCTTAATGTCTCCCTCATGTAAGAGGGGAGCATGCAGAGTCAGTGTAATCTAACGCCGAGTCTGCGGGTATAGCCGTGAAGCATGCCCTAGGGATGAAGGGCACATGGCAGACGTACCATGCCTGGTAGCAAGGTTACCATCCAAACACATATGCAGTGAACACCGCTATCAGGGGGACAATAGAGCCAGCCGCCAAATCTTCTATTCAGGTAAGACCTGTTTCATAGGCGATACCTGGAGGACGAAGCAAAAGCTATTGAACATGTAAGGCTTCATAGTTTCAGCGACAACGCAGTAAGCGGTCCACTGAAGCTGGTGGCAGCATGAAAGCTGGCCAGAGGTACCACGCATATTACCTGTGTTACTCTATAACTAAGGGATCACTTACAACTTGGTAAGATATACACTTGGTTGTACAATACAAATGATTGAGACATTATCATCTACTTTAAGGGGTCTAACCATGTAAAACTGGATAATACTAGCATTCCAAGCAGGTTAGAATTGGCAGGCTTAGTATAATGGCCAGGATTGTCTTGCAATACTGGCTCGGAAATGGGCCACAATTGCCGTTCACGGCAGACACGAAATTGCGAATATCATCTCGAGTTTGGAGGTGGAAAAGATCTGCATGACTTACCAATTCTTCACTTATAGGTATCAACTATCTATAGACCCTATGGGGTCCATCACTCCAATTGATCAAATATGCATATCTGCATGCTCAACTTCATGTTGATACATTATGATGGTGGCATATGTTAGTCACATGGGTGCAATCAATTAAAGACGCCTGTAATGGTTATATAATCTCGTTTGCCACAGGAGAATCATCAAGTATAGGTCAATGGGAACTCAGAATTGGTGTGAATCACACCGTATTATGAAACTGGTTCAATGGAACACCAAATATAGATATGTTTGTTTTCCATGCTTATTCACAGGTTGCACACTATGTGGCATAACAGTGGCGAGAGATACATTCTCGCTACAAGGAGAAGGAAGGTCTTTTATGTCTTCCTCCATTTTGCTTCATCAATCAGGGCTTCAAATAAAGTCATTAAGAGCACGTTTTAGGTTCCTATCATGTGATTGGCTTATGCAACTTTGATTCCCGATTTGTCGGGAATAATAATACAACCTTATATAGTTATTTTAAACGTAACTTGCTGGTTCAGCCTGAACCTTGGGAAATCAGCCGTTGCATGATAAAATCAAATTATGTTCTGCAGATTCAATAAACTGCCCTAAGGCTTGGGTTGTTACATCTATGTGTTCAGAGTGCTTGAATAGCACCAAAAAAACAGGACTTTTCTTTTCCAGGAGATGTAAAGAGTTTGTTTAATGCTCATGTTAAATGCTACATTGAAAACGGTATAGATTACTGACGTTTGGAGTTCATGTTAAATGATCTTTTGTCAATAATTGAGTTGTACGGCCATTAACTGTGCCAACGTGCCTTCTCATTGAATTGGCTGTAACTAACGAGACCCGCTCTGTCGGGTTCACCCCGGATATCAAGTTTATAAGGATATCTTAACACAAGGTCTCCCAGGACCAGAACAATGCCGTATGGTATGTTGACATTTGTGAAAACTATTTCACCAGGGGGCTCCAGCTACATCCTTGAATTTGGCCAGAGATCATTAGGTAGTTATCCTTCTGGCGCTGGTTTAGTGCAGCAGGTTCAGTCGCTACATAATTGCGACGGTACAGGATGATTACATCTATAAATAATAATATATATTTTATGTTTATAAATACTTGAGCAGAGCAGAAGGGGTGTTGGGTCTCAAAATAGTTACAGGCATGCCAGGGGACCTTTGGTAACGTAAGCTCACATATATACAACAATATGTCAAAGTCACCATGAGCCTTTGAGTTTCTGAACTAGCAATGTTTGTTAGTCACAAAAATCTTAGAAGAACGTATCTGTTCAGCCACTCCAGATAATAAAACGGAGTTTGCGTTATGTTGGAATGGATTCTGATTCCAGATCTCATGCCTCCAAGGTTGCTCCAACATCAGCAGCAAGGGTATTTACGTTCTGCAGCATGGTCCAACGAACGAATCTCCAAACATTTATAATAACCCTTTGCTAGACCAGGGGTATTTATCAACTCTATACCTTCCATCCGGGTGAGATGTGAATATTATTACTTCATTTAAACAGCATCAGCATGTTTTAAATCTATGTCATGACTGTATGCATTATGAATGTTTTTCCTTCATTTGTCAATGAAGCAGTTGTGGTTGGGTAGACTCGTTTCTCACGGCATGAAATCGCTGAGCTTTGAAGTCTTCACTTAGTCACTCACGTGACTCCGAAGTAAAATAGTAAGATTAAACAAGAACTTACCAGTTTGAAGTTTGATCTTTATTTTATGAGGAGTTAAGATGAGGGACTACGTGCCCTCCGCTCCCAAACTCCATAAATATCATCTGGTTATCTTACTATTATACAGGATTTGACAGCAACTATAAGCTTCTGTGAATGATACCAGATACAGCGATTATAAGCTTTATTGTGCTTATTGTTTACAACCACTGTCCAGTGAAGTCACTTTGAAAATTAAAAAAATGGTGTCCTTTAGTTTAGTTTAATTTTGAGATACAGTGTGGAAACAGGCCCTCCAGCACACTAAGTCCACTGACCAACAGTCACCCCGTACACTAGTTCTCGGGGGACAATGTAGAGAAGCGAATTAACCTACCAACCTGTTCATCTATGGAGTGTGGGAGGAACCCGGTGCACCTGGAGAAAACCCTCGCAGTGATAAGGAGAACGTACAACCTCCGTACAGACAGTGCCCCTACTCCAGATTGAACCTGGATCTCTGGCGCTGTAAGGCAGCAACTCTACCACTGCACTGCAGTGCCGCTCCCAGTGTGCTATAAATGTTCATCCTGCATTTGATTACCCCAGTATATATCAGACTCATTTATTCGCTTCATTATTATGTGCAAAGACAATTTGCACCTGGCAATTTTATATATATTTTATTTTAATATATTTATATATTTTATATATATATTTTATTTTAATATATTATATATATTTTATATATATATATAAAATTATTGCATGCATATATATATGCATATATATATGCATGCAATAATTTTAACGTGATGTACTGCTGAGCTATCTTGAGATATTTTGTGATTACTGTTCCTTAGTTTGTAATACTAATGATGTCTGATTGAGGGAAATTGATACGAATGGTTCTGACCGGATGCCTGAATTCTTTGACAAGCATATCACTTGCTGATATGCGTTGACATTTTGATTAATTATTTTGTCAGCAATTTTTGTTCTATCCAATGTTTCAGGTCGGGACCCTTTACTGCCTTATCTGCTAAGTTCCTCCATCATGTTCGTGTTTTGCGTGATCCCAGCATCTGCAATTTCTTGTGTCAATACTTTTGGTTACTGGATAGGGGTTGTGGTTTAGGCTTGTTGGTCGTGAATAAGTTTGCTCAGTCTAGTCTGTGTTGTTTTCTTTATCATATCATAGAGTCGGAGAATCATAGAGTGGTATAGTATGGAAACAGGCCCTTCGGCACAACTTGCCCAAACTGCAACATGTCCCAACTACACTAGTCCCACCTGCCTGTGCTTGGTCCATATCCTTCCAAACCTGTCTTATCCATGTACCTGTCTAACTGTTTCTTAAGGGCCTGTCCCACCAGCACGCAACTATATGCGATGAACGCGATCAAACCGGCAGCGGGGGCCGCGCGGAGGTCGGGTGATCCCCTGTACAGGGCCGGTCCCACCAGCATGCGCCTGCATGCGGCAAGCGCAACTAAACCGGCAGTAGGGGCCGCGCGGAGGTTGGGTGAGTGGCGCAACGCGGCGCAAAGCGAGGCGAACTTGAAGCAAGTCCAAGGTAAGTTCGCCAGGACTTAGAGGGGCACACAGAGAGGGGCACCGAGACACACACACATACAGGGCCACGGAGCCACACACATAGAGGGTCACTGAGGCACTTACAAATAGTTTCACGGAGGCACGATGTCCGGGCGGTGTGTAAATGTCGCGGCGACTGCGAGCCGACAAACCGTTGCCGCGCGGGATTTTTGGACATTGTCGGTTTTTCGGAGCCCCGCGCGGCGTTGGGACGAACTCGGGACGAACTCCGCACAATTCCGCACGGCTCCGGCGATCGAAGTGGGACCGGCCCCGCGACGCCGGACGGCTCAAGCGACCACGTTAGGTCGCGCTAATCGCATCGAGTTGCATGCTGGTGGGACAGGCCCTTTAAACGTTGGGATAGTCCCAACCTCAACAACCTCCTCTGGCAGCTTGTTCCATACACCCACAACCCTTTGTGTGAAAACATTACCGTTCAGATTCCTATTAAATCTTTTCCCCTTCACCTTGAACCCATGTCCTCTGCTCTGCAATTTCTCTACTCTGTGCAAGAGATTATGTGCATCTACCCGATCTATTCTTCTCATGATTTTATACACCTCTATAATTTTATACATCCCTCATCATCCTGCGCTCCAAGGAATAAAGGCCCAGCCTAAACATCTCCCTACAGCCCAGACCCTCTAGTACTGGCAACATCCTCGTAAATCTTCTCTGAACCCTTTCAAGCTTGACAATATCTTTCCCATAACATGGTGCCAATGCTCTAAATGCAGCCTCACCAATGTCTTATACAACTGCAATGTGACTTCCTAACTTCTACTATATAGTAGCCCCCCCCCTCGGACATGACTCACCATGGGTGAGAATCAAGGGATAGGGGGAGAAGGCAGGCAGGGGTTATTGATTGGGGACAATCAGCCACGATCGCAATGAATGGCGGTGCTGGCTCGAAGGGCCAAATGGCCTCCTGCACCTATTTTCCATGTTTCTATGGGTGGGTGATGCATCCTGGTAGGATGCAAGCCTGGCCGATGTCATATGGAGGACAGGCTGTTGCCCATGCAGCACGTCCCCCCTCTCCGCGTCACTGATTGATCCAAAGAAACAGCGGGGCCGTTACAGTTTGGCACCGGTGCCGTCGCAGTAGCTGCCAGAGCGAGGTTGTAGACAACGATGAACTGCCTTGGGTGCTACGACTCCAGATTTTCCTGAGGTTTACTCCTGTAGCCTTTTCCACAACTGGATATGACCACAAGGCAGTGGAGGTTTTAAATCAGAGTTTTCCCTCTCCTAGATGAACTGCCTTCCCAGGCTGACGAGCCCCATCTGCCCGAGACTCGTGGGGGCGGGAGCGTCCACCTTCCCGTGCAGGTCTATAGCACCTGTCGATTCCCGTGCAGATCTATAGCATCTGCCCACTTCCCGTGCAGATCGATAGCACCTGCCCACTATATACTCTATCCTTTATAGATAAAGTAGACAGTCCGAACTTATCTTCCTAGAGTAGATACGTCCAATACAAGAAGGCATAGCTATAAGATGAGAGGGGGACAGGGTAATGGAGAAGTGTGGGGCATATTTTTTTTGGGTAAATCAGGGTAAATAACTGTTATTGAGTTTAAGCTTCCATGTCTGTGCAATGTTGTATAGTCTGTGTAGGAGGAAATAAGTTTGGTAAGGCAAGAACCAACTTCTTTCTATCTTGACTCCATTCTTGGAGAACGAGTAACTGAAGATTCTGGAATCTTGAGCAAAACACAAATGCTGGAGGAACTCGGTGGTTAAGACAGCATCGGTGATGGGAATGAACAGATAATGTTTTGGATCAGGACCCTTCTTCTGTCTGAAGAAGTGTCCCGACCCAAAATGTCTCCAGTCCATTCCCTCCACAGGAGCGGCACAGTGGCGCAGCGATAGAGTTGCTTCCTTACAGTGCCAGAGACCCGGGTTCCATTCGGACTACAGTTTCCACACTTTAAGGACCTGTTTCCACACTTTATCTCTAAAGTCTAAAGATGGTGCCTGACTCGCTGAGTTCCTCCAGCACTTTGTGCTTTGACTCCATTCTTTCTCCTCTGTGTCCAGTCTCTTCCTACATACATCCATGATATTTCGGATGCCACTTTGACCGTTTCTAATTCCCGGTTTTAACTGCACCATTTTCACCTTCCTTCAACATCTCCGTCCCAGTATGAAGACCCCATTGTTTCTTCAGAGAACTGAAGCCGAGCCACCTCAACACACTCATTCATATGTGGATTACATCTACTGTACATCAGGCATATGGCAGGGTTTAGGCCGCAGATAGACACAAAAAGCTGGAGTAAATCAGCAGACAGGCAGCATCTCTGGAGTGAAGGAATGGGTGACATTTGAGGTTGAGACCCTTTTTCAGACTGGTTTAGAGATTTACATCATAAGCAAAGTGACTGCATTTTCAAGAGACATACTTGATTGCAAACTACTTCCTGGGTTATCTAAGGGGCACACTGATGTGCTACCATTTCATATTCAGAAATGTATTAAATCCTACTGCCTTCCCATGGCAGATATCACTGAGGAACAACCCTTCCGTAAAAAGTATTGGCGAATTTTCTCAGTTACAAGTACCATTTTTGTTTGTGTATTTTCTCAGATTAGAATCTGATAAAATATAAAAAATAATGATGGTTGGTTGGCATCCTTCCACCTGCAAGAGACGATTGTGCGCATTTGACGTTGCCCTAGATAGACACAAAACATTGGAGTAATTCAGCGGGACATGCAGCATCTCTGGTGAGAAGGAATTAAGAATAAGGAGTAAGCCATTTAGAACGGAGACGAGGAAATACTTTTTCTCACGGAGTGGTGAGTCTGTGGAATTCTCTGCCTCGGAGGGCGGTTGAAGCAGGTTCTCTGGATGCTTTCAAGGGAGAGCTAGATAGGGCTCTTAAAAATAGCAGAGTCGGGGGATATGGGGAGAAGGCAGGAACGGGGTACTGATTGGGGATGATCAGCCATGATCCCATTGAATGGCGGTGCTGGCTCGAAGGGCCGAATGGCCTACTCCTGCACCTATTGTCTATTGTGACTTTTCATAAATTCATAAGATTATAACGAATAGGAGTAGAATTAGGCCATTCGGCCCAATAAGTCTACTCCGCCATTCAATCATGGCTGATCTATCTCTCCCTCCTAACCCCAGGAGCTGAGACTCTTCAGAAGAAAGCTCACGACCCGAAATGTCTCCCATTCATTTTCTCCAGAGATGCTGCGTCTCGCTGAGTTACTCTAGTATTTTGTGTCTATCTTCAGAGTAAACCAGCTTCTGCTGTTCCTTCCAACACATTTGGTGTTGTCCTGTTTGGGTAGAGGAATGTTTCATCTGTGGTTGCATTTCCTGTTGTGGTTGACTAGGCCTATCCTTGGCAGGCAGCATAAACCTAGTCGGCTACAGCTTCCACAGGTGAAGATGTCTGTGGCCATTGGATTGGTTTGCTGTTGCCTTTCACCATTTTGTGGTGTTGGCACCCGGCCTCCCAAGTCTTGATTAGGTTGCGAACTTTCTCACTCCCAAATAAGGGACAAAAGGACAAAATAAAGGACAAATTCCCTTCGACATAAAGTACAGAAGGCCTTCATCGAGGCTGCTGTACGTGGCGCAAGTGTGGCCTGTCGATCCCTCCTATGCCACAGGAATCACCCGGGCCGTCTTCCAGCTCATCTGGGGGTCGAGGATGGACCGGGAGCGACGGGCCACAATGCACAAGTTGGCAGACAACGGGGGTAAAAGCGTGCCCAACCTCGTCCTCACCCTGATGTCCACCTTCGTGTGTGGCCGCATCAGACAGAGCGTTGAGCCAAGGCACGTGGGCACCAAGTGTCACTACCTGCTGAGGTTCTACCTGTCCCCGGTGTTGCGAAGGATGGGCCTGGCACAGATGCCAGGCAATGTACCAGTCATCTGGACATTGCCGCCCCATCTGTCGTTCGTGGAAAGGTTCTTCCGGACCAACACCTTTGACCATGTCCATTGGGCAGTGGTCGGCACAGAACGTCCTGCAGGCACTGCAGGGAAAGGACTCCATGGATCCTGTCGCATGGTTCCCAGATCAGACTGCACAGCTTGTCTGCAAAATGCCTCATCGCCAGAACTCACCAACAAGCACCAAGACCTGGCTTGGCTGGCGGTGAGGGGAGCCCTCCCGGTCAGATCCTTCCTGCACTGTCGGAACATCACTACCAGCACAAGCTGCCCTCGGGACAGCTGCTATGGAGAGGAGACAGTTGCCCACCTCTTTGCAGTGTGTGGATTTGCAAAGACAGTCTGGAGAGGTTTTCAAGGGTCCCAGTCACGGTTTATTCTGAACAGCTCCGTCACAGAGGACTCTGTGGTATACAGACTGTTCCCAGGTACGCATTCAGAGACTGACATCGAGTGCTGCTGGAAGGTCATCAACTCAGTGAAAGATACTCTTTGGTCTTCCCGAGCTTTGATGACCTCCCAGCTGAGCTGGATGTCCGTCCTGGAATGTTGCCGACTGGCCCGCTGCAGACTGCAGGAGTACGTGCTGAAGGACGCACTGAAGCTCAGTGCAGCCAATGCCAGGGCTCTGTGGGGGAGGGCCACAGTCTAGGGTCCTTCCGCTACTGGACATGGGGGGAAGGGTGTGGTGGAGACACCTCTCAAAAATAAGGGAAGGGATTCCACGCCAGTGGGCCACATGAGTGGCAAGGGTGAGGAATAAATTTGTGTCATTTGTGTAAACGGTATTGGGTAAATGTTGGATGGAGTCTTGTAAGGATCATGTATTGGATACATTTATTTCTCGAATAAAGTATATTTAATTTTTTTTTTTAAGTGGCTGGGTGAATGATGAGTTGGCCCAGGTGCTGGACGTGCAAAGTCCGGCGCCCGGACCAAAACTCCTCAGCTGGCCCGCCGGCTGGGCTTTGTGTTCTGCTGCACATTAAGTCCAGCACCCCATCCATGAGAAGGAGGGGTTGTGGTGTCGGTGGTAAGCGAAGGTCCGAAGGCTGGCCGGACTGCCGACTGACGGGGCCACAGGCGAGTAGCTGTTGCTGCACTCCGTGGGCTGCACTATGTCAGGACGGGTAAGGCGGGGCCAGACGCGGCGCTCCAACCCGACAGTCCCTGCAACCCGAGTAGTCACAGTCAAATACGGGACGAGGGCGGTCCCGTACGGGACATAGCAATTTAGCCCAATATACGTGACGTCCCGGCTAATAAGGGACAGTTGGCCACCCTAGTGTTGAACCAGATGCTTTCATGGTGATTCATACCCGCCTGGAGGTCAGATATGAAGAAACAACGATGGCCACAAAATGCTGGAGTAATTTAGCTGGATTAGAGAAAAGGAATAGGTATGCTTCGGGTCGAGACCCTTCTTCAGTCTGAGAGTCAAGGAAGGGGAAACGAGGAGCATGCAAAGGTACAGAATAGAGCAGTGCCTGCATCGATGACTCGGGAAGGAATGATACGGTTTGAGTGCTACATATAAAAGTAAAATAAATTGCCTTTTCTGGATTCTTATGAGCAGAATCCTAAATTAAATTAAACCAATTTGATCTGAGATTAAAACAAAAAGTCTTGAATGCCTTGCATATTGAACCCATCTCTTATGATCTCTCTCTCTCATGATCATCTCATCCGTAGGAGATGAATAAATCTACAGCTTTAATTATTTAATAGGAAGCTCGGGCATTTTCTGCCTGCATGTATGAAGTTAAGAGACAGTTACAGAAGATACATCTGGATCGTTGAGTTTCTATCTTTGATAAGTACATTTTAAATTGGAACAAGTTAAGTGCGTACTGCGGAGGAAGGAACTGCAGATGCTGGATTAAACCGAAGATAGGCACAAAAAGCTGGAGTAACTCGGCGGGATTGGCAGCATCTCAGGAGAGAAGGAATGGGTGATGTTTCGGGTTGAGACCCTTCTTCAGTCTGAAGGGTCTCAACACGAAACATCACCCGTTCCTTCTCTCCAGAGATGCTGCCTGTCCCACTGAGTTAAGCCCCTGTCCCACTTGCGAGTCCATGGCACGCTAATTATGCGACCTCGTGGTCGCGTTGAGGAGCGACGGTCCCGCGAAGGTCGCGCGCGAATTCATGTGCCCGCACAGCCGTCTGTAGCGCGTGACGTCATTTGACGATGGACACAAAATGCAAGAATAACTCAGCGGGACCGGCAGCATCTCTTTTTTTTTTCCCCTTACAAAATGCTTTTATTCAGAACAAACAAATACAAATTAGTAACACGATCAGAGAATGCCTATACTGGTATTTTACAAAGAAAGTTATCAAATTAAAATATTAACATTTTTATCAATAATACATTCGACCTCCTGCGGTGACCAGCCTCCACAGCCCCTGTGGACACCGCGTGTTCCCTCTCCAGGGACACGCGGGCACGACGTAACCCCGGAAAAGGTGCAGGCAGTCAACTGCTGTGCGGCCATCGATTGCCCGCTGCCTGGACCCGCCAGGCCCAGGAGCAGACCGACAGGGAGACCCCCTCCTCCCACCCGATCCTCCCCCCTCTGTACGGGGTGCCCAAAAATCAATAGCGTCGGACTAAAGTTGAACCAAAACTTGAGGAGCAGCCCCTTCAGATACTCGAACAGGGGCTGCAACCTCGAACAC
This sequence comes from Raja brachyura, assembly GCA_963514005.1. The sequence continues at coordinate 59,164,655 of OY740788.1, forward strand.
TCCATGTAGACGTGGAACACGGTCTCTTCCTCACTGCAGAAATGACAGGCGGCGGACGAGTCCGTGAACCGACTCAAGTACCTGTTGCAGGCCATGACTTTATGCAACACTCTCCACCCCAGGTCCCCAATGTAAAGGGGAGGACTCCCATGTAGAGAGACCTCCATTGGGGACCGCTCCCCTCGTCAGGTGGTAACAGGGACCGCCAGGGTGTGTCTGGACGGAAGACGAGGGCGAGGAAGTGGAGAGTCTGCAAGAGCAGCCTGTACAACACGCGCCTCTTTGCATCACAGAACGGCATGCTGGGCATCTCGGAAAGGCGTCTCATGTTGCATGGGGAGGGACCCGGGCCATGGGTCCTATGTACAATTCCGATTGAGTGGGGGTAAGCTCGTCCGGAATCGCTCCACGCACACGCCTCTCCTGGACACTCACCATCACAGCCACAACACGCCCCTCCCCCTGAGGAGCAGCGCCCTGGCTGAATGTGGTCACGGTAAAAGCCAGGCAACTCCCGCCTAGCGCGTCAACTCATACCCGCTACTGGGAGCTGTGAGCCCTCTTGAAGGCAGCGCCCTTGGCGGAAAAAGTACGTCGCCAGCACGTGCCATTTAGAAGGGTAGTCCATGTAGACGTACCTCCGCAGGGTCCTGAGTCGGAGGTCTGCCACCTGGTACGAACACAGACCAGCGCCTGACTGCCCTCCGCCAACGGGAGACTCGGAACCCCAGCTGTAACCTGATTATAAATAAAGAGGTTGGGATCATAGTGGCCAGCCGGTACCACAGCATAGAGGCCACCAGCTGGTTTATAACTACAGCCCTGTTCTGTTAAGAGAGCACACCAAGGAGGCCTGGCCAATTCCAGCCGGGCGATGACTTTCGCCTCCAGCTCCTGCCAGTTTGCCGGCCACGCCCCCTCAGTGGGATTCGGGTAGACCCCCAGATAGAGGAGGTGCGTGGTGCTCCATGCAAAACCTGCCATCTCCTCCGGCAGGGAATACACCTTCCACTGACCCACCAAGAGACCAGAACACTTCCCCCAGTTGATCCTGGCGGAGGATGCAGCCGATAAAACCTGCTGGCACTCACGCATCCTCTGCAGGTCAACAGGGTCGGTGAACATCAGAAGGACATCATCGGCGTAGGCCGAGAGAACTACCTCCATCCCCGGCCCCGGCAAAGCCAGGCCTGTCAACCGCCTCCGGAGTAGGCACAGGAATGGCTCTACACAGATGGAATACAGCTGGCCGGACATGGGACATCCCTGACGAACCCCCCTCCCAAAGGGAATGGGGGCCAATAAAGAGCCGTTGACCTTAACAAGGCACTCTGCAGCAGTGTATAAAAGTCGGACCCAGCCCACAAAATGCGGTCCAAATCCGAACGCCTGCAGAGTCCCAAGAAGGTAGTTGTGCTCCACCCTGTCAAACACCTTCTCCTGGTCGAGGGAGAGATAGGCGACTGACTGTCCAGCCCCCTGGGACAGATGGATCAGGTCCCGGAGCAGATGGATATTGTCCTGGATGGACCGGCCCGGGACCGTGTAGGACTGGTCAGGGTGGATCACCTGGGACAGCACGGGACCCAGGCAATTCGCCAATGCCCGTGCAAAAACTTTATAGTCCGTGCTGAGGAGAGAGACCGAGCGCCAGTTCTTCAAAAGGCGGAGATCGCCCTTCTTGGGCAGCAGGACAACTACTGCCCTGCGCCACGAGAAGGGCATCTCCCCGGGCGCCAGGCTCTCCCCCAGGACATTCATATAGTCACCCCCCCAGGACATCCCAGAAGGCTCTAAGGTACTCCACAGTCAGTCCATCCAGCCCTGGAGACTTGCCCCCCATGAGCTGGTGCAAGGCACCAGTCAACTCCTCCAGAGTTAGGGGATCATCCAGGTGTTCAGCCACATCTTTACACACAGCGGGTAAGCCCTCCCACAGGACTTCTTGCGCCTCCCCACTTGATGTGCCTGCTGAGAACAGAGTCCTGTAGAAAGACCGAACCGAGGCACCAATGCTCGCAGGATCCGTGACAGAGGAGCCATCATCCGCAAGCAACTCTACAAGCTGCCTGCGGGCTCCTCGCCCCTTCACCAGAGAAAAGAAAAAGGGGGAGGCTCGGTCCAGATTGTGCAACATCTGGACTCACGACCCAACGTACGCGCCCCGGGACCTCCTAAGCTACAAGTCCCTCAATGCTCTCTTCTTCTCCTGGTACTCCTCCCACTCACACCAAGCCCCACCAGTCTGATCCAGACGAGCCTCCGAGTCGAGCAACTCTCTCTCAAGCTGTCCGATCTCGGAGTCCCGCCCCTTGGTCGACCCCCTCGCGTAGTCCTGGCAAAACAGGTTGACGTAGGCCTTCCCCATGTCCCACCAGTGCCTTGGGGAAAGGAAACACCACTGCCTCTCTCCACCTCACCCAGAACTGCCTGAAGGAATCCCAGAATCGACGATCCTCCAGCAGCTGGCTATTAAAATGCCAGTACGTGGAACCAGCCCGTTTGCGCGTCGGGATAAAAACCACTCGCACCAGGCAATGGTCCAAGCATGGCGCCGGCCGCATGGAGGCCGCCGAATCACAGGAGACGTAGGCCTTGGACACGTATAAACGGTCAATACGGGAACCACCACCCTCAAACCTGTACGAGAACGCGTTAGAGTCCTTCTCTGTATCAGAGGACCCATGTCTCCTCCTCTTCCAACCACTGGCGTGCGGTGGTACGGTGAGCTCCATTGCTGAAGCCTCTACCTCCACACTAAAATGGAGCTTCCGGAGGCTTCTTCCCCAGGTCTCTGTCGCCTCCCCGGTTTCAACGAAATCCAAGGCACTGTTGCCGTTCTTACCCAGCACACCTGGACCGGGCAAGTCGGCGTAGGAGGGAGCTTTCCGATGTTACTGACCACAAACACCGCTCCAGACTCGGCTCCCACCAGTTCAAGTGAATCTTGGCCTTCCGCCAGCGACTGCCGCTCCTACGACTTTCCAGATACACACGGACAATCCTTACTAATTAGAGGAATCTTTGAACAAAGAAAGTCTCTGCAGTCCGACAAAGCTCCGAACGCAAAGTCTGAGTGCTTTCGTTCCTCCCCAACTTCCAAAAAGTTCATCAAATCCCGCCCACCAGCAGAACAGCTCCTCTCCTGGTCCTGCTCTTTTTTCTTTTTTTTTTTTACAAAATGTTTTAATCAAACAAACAAATACAATTACAAACACAATCAAAGAATGCCTTAACTGGCATCTTACAAAGAAATTTCAAATTAAAACATTAACATTTTCATCAATAAAACATTCCACCTCCTGCGGTGACCAGCGCTCACAGAAGGCCCCCACAGTCCCTGTGGACACCGCGTGTTCCCTCTCCAGGGACACGCGGGCACGGACATAACCCCGGAAAAGGGGCAGGCAGTCGACTGCTGTGCGTCCGTCGACTGCCCGCTGCCTGGACCCGCGAATGGCCATCTTGGCCAGGCCCAGGAGCAGACCGACAGGGAGACCCCCTCCTCTTTCCCGACCCTCCCCCCTCTGTACCGGGTGCCCAAAAATAAACAGTGTTGGGCTAAAATGGAGCCAAAACTTGAGGAGCAGCCCCTTAAGATACTCAAACAGGGGCTGCAACCTCTCACACTGCATGTACATATGGAACACGGACTCCTCCTCGCCGCAGAAGTGACAGGCGGCGGACGAGTCCGTGAACCGGCTCAAATACTTGTTACAAGCCACAGCTTTGTGCAACACTCTCCACCCCAGGTCCCCAATGTAAAGGGGAAGGACTCCCTTGTAGAGAGACCTCCACTGGGGACCGCTCCCCTCGTCAGGTAACACGGACCGCCAGGGTGTGTCAGGACGGAAGACGAGGGCGAGGAAGTGGAGAGTGTGCAAGAGCAGCCTGTACAACACACGCCTCTCCGCCTCACGGAACGGCACGCTGGGCATCTCGGAAAGGCGGCTCATGTTGCGTGGGGCTGGCTCTCGGGGAGGGACCCGGGCCATGGGTCCTATGAACAATTCCGATTGAGCGGGGGTAAGCTCATCCGGAATCGCTCCACGCACACGCCTCTCCTGGACACCCACCGTCACAGCCACAACACCCCCCTCCCCCTGAGGAGCAGCGCCCTGGCTGAAGGTGACCAAATTCCTGACCTTCAGGAGGTCACGGTAAAAGCCAGGCAACTCCCGCCTAGCGCGTCGACTCATACCCGCTACTGGGAGCCGTGAGCCCTCTTGAAGACAGCGCCCCTGGCGGAAAAAGTACGTTGCCAGCATGTGCCATTTAGGAGGGTAGTCTGTGTAGACGTACCTCCGCAGGGTCCTGAGTCGGAGAGCCGCCACCTGGGTACGAATACAGACCAGCGTCTGACCGCCCTCCGCCAATGGGAGACTCAGAACCCCAGCAGAGACCCAGTGGTTCCTCTCACCCCAAAAGAAGTTGACCAATCTCCTCTGTAACCTGATTATAAATAAAGATGTTGGGACCAAAGTGGCTAGCCGGTACCACAGCATAGAGGCCACCAGCTGGTTTATAACTACAGCCCTGCCCCGGTAAGAGAGCACACCAAGGAGGCCTGACCAACGTCCCAGCCGGGCGATGACCTTCGCCTCCAGCTCCTGCCAGTTCGCCGGCCATGCCCCCTCAGTGGGACTCAGGTAGACCCCCAGATAGAGGAGGTGCGTGGTGCTCCATGCAAAACCTGCTATCTCCTCCGGCAGGGAGTCCACCTCCCACTGACCCACCAAGAGACCAGAACACTTCCCCCAGTTGATCTTGGCAGAGGATGCAGCCGAGAAAACCTGCTGGCACTCACGCATCCTCCGCAGGTCAACAGGGTCAGTGAACATCAAAAGGACATCATCGGCATAGGCCGAGAGAACCACCTCCATCCCCGGCCCCGGCAAAGCCAGGCCTGTCAACCGCCTCCGGAGTAGGCACAGGAATGGCTCTACACAGATGGAATACAGCTGGCCGGACATGGGACATCCCTGACGAACCCCCCTCCCAAAGGGAATGGGGGCCAATAAAGAGCCGTTGACCTTAACAAGGCACTCTGCAGCAGTGTATAAAAGTCGGACCCTGGCCACGAAATGCGGTCCAAATCCGAACGCCTGCAGAGTCCCAAGAAGGTAGTTGTGCTCCACCCTGTCAAACGCCTTCTCCTGGTCAAGGGAGAGATAGGCGACTGACTGTCCAGCCCCCTGGGACAGATGGATCAGGTCCCGGAGCAGATGGATATTGTCCTGGATGGACCGGCCCGGGACTGTGTAGGACTGGTCAGGGTGGATTACCTGGGACAGCACGGGACCCAGGCGATTCGCCAATGCCCGTGCAAAAACCTTATAGTCCGTGCTGAGGAGAGAGACCGGGCGCCAGTTCTTCAAAAGGCGGAGATCGCCCTTTTTGGGCAGCAGGACAACTACTGGCCTGCGCCACGAGAAGGGCATCTCCCCGGTCGCCAGGCTCTCCCCCAGGACCTTCATATAGTCACCACCCAGGACATCCCAGAAGGCTCTAAGGTACTCCACAGTCAGTCCATCCAGCCCTGGAGACTTGCCCCCCCTGAGCTGGTGCAAGGCACCAGTGAACTCCTCCAGAGTTAGGGGATCATCCAGCTGTTCAGCCACATCATTGCACACAGCAGGTAAGCCCTCCCACAGGACCTCTTCCGCCTCCCTACTCGATGTGCCTGCCGAGAACAGAGTCCTGTAGAAAGACTGAACCGAGGCACCAATGCTCTCTGGATCCGTGACAGAGGAGCCATCATCCGCAAGCAACTCTACAAGCTGCCTGCGGGCTCCACGCCCCTTCTCCAGAGAAAAGAAAAAGGGGGAGGCTCGGTCCAGATCGTGCAACATCTGGACTCGCGACCTCACATACGCGCCCCGGGACTTCCTAAGCTGTAAGTCCCTCAACGCTCTCTTCTTCTCCTGGTACTCCTCCCACTCACACCAAGCCCCACCAGTCTGATCCAGACGAGCCTCCGAGTCGAGCAACTCTCTCTCAAGCTGTCCGATCTCGGAGTCCCGCCCCTTGGTCGACCCCCTCGCGTAGTCCTGGCAAAACAGGTTGACGTAGGCCTTCCCCATGTCCCACCAGTGCCTTGGGGAAAGGAAACACCACTGCCTCTCTCCACCTCACCCAGAACTGCCTGAAGGAATCCCAGAATCGACGATCCTCCAGCAGCTGGCTATTAAAATGCCAGTACGTGGAACCAGCCCGTTTGCGCGTCGGGATAAAAACCACTCGCACCAGGCAATGGTCCAAGCATGGCGCCGGCCGCATGGAGGCCTCCGAATCACAGGAGACGTAGGCCTTGGACACGTATAAACGGTCAATACGGGAACCACCACCCTCAAACCTGTACGAGAACGCGTTAGAGTCCTTCTCTGTATCAGAGGACCCATGTCTCCTCCTCTTCCAACCACTGGCGTGCGGTGGTATGGTGAGCTCCATTGCTGAAGCCTCTACCTCCACACTAAAATGGAGCTTCCGGAGGCTTCTTCCCCAGGTCTCCGTCGCCTCCCCGGTTTCAACGAAATCCAAGGCACTGTTGCCGTTCTTACCCAGCACACCTGGACCGGGCAAGTCGGCGTAGGAGGGAGCTTTCCGATGTTACTGACCACAAACACCGCTCCAGACTCGGCTCCCACCAGTTCAAGTGAATCTTGGCCTTCCGCCAGCGACTGCCGCTCCTACGACTTTCCAGATACACACGGACAATCCTTACTAATTAGAGGAATCTTTGAACAAAGAAAGTCTCTGCAGTCCGACAAAGCTCCGAACGCAAAGTCTGAGTGCTTTCGTTCCTCCCCAACTTCCAAAAAGTTCATCAAATCCCGCCCACCAGCAGAACAGCTCCTCTCCTGGTCCTGCTCTGGGAGCAGAAGTGGGGGCGGATCTGGACCGCAACGGCCGTGAGCCCCAGGCCGAGTTCGGCGATCGTTTGCCTGCTCCTGCTGCTGTTGGAGGTGAGACGTTGCGTCGCGCCAGGGTCTTGGGCCTGTCCCACTTTGGCTCTCAGTTACGCGATAGGCCGTTGGCGCGCAAAGATTTAGTTTGCTACAAAAATTTCGGAGACCCGTGCGATGTCGCACGCAACTCCATACCCCTCTGCACTTCTCAGTGGGACTAGCCCCGCGCGGACATATGATGCCCGTGCGCCTTAACGCGACGACAAGGTTGCGGAATTTGCGCGCCAAGGACACATAAGTGGGACAGGCCCTTTACTCCAGCTTTTTGTGTCTATCTAAGTGCATGCTGTGCTGATTTTAAGTTAATTCCTACTCCCATTCCATCCATTGCTGGTTCGATTTGCTCCAAGCAATAAGGTGGAGGGGAGGAGAAATCGGGAGCACACTTGCGTATTTCAGAAGAGTTTCATTTAAAGCTATGAATCAAAGTCCAACAAATATATATGGTCCGATGATCAGGAACCAAGAACTTTTATAAATCAGATGCTCTCGTGGGACAGATTATAGCAGAAACATTAAATCTTGCAGGGCGTTTAGAATTTTGTTTTTGCTTTTTAATTAAATTGTTCCCATGGCAATTTGGGACTACTTGAAGGAAAACAAAAATAACAAACGTTATTTATTACAATATATTAAAAACTTTTATCAGTAACACAATTTCCCACATTTGATTGGATCTCCAGTGTAGCCAGGTTGTGTGGCTAAAATGGGCAGGCCATGGTAACTGCATGGCACTCACAAGACCTCAGAAACAGGTCCTCACAAGCACCCTCATGGGAAGAGATTACCAAACAAGCAGCTTCTCTGGCAGCTTGTTCAATATACCTACCACCCTTTGCGTAAAAAAGTTGCCCCTCGGGTTCCTATTAAATCTTTCTCCCCTCACCTTAAACCTATATCCTTTGATTCTTGATTTCCTTACGTTATGCTCTGTGCAGTTGTAATATTTCCAGCCAGAAAATATCACTGCTGCACAGTGGTGCAACATTGGAGTCGGTTCGATCCTGACTACTGGGGCTGTCCATATGGAGTTTGTACTTTCTCACAGTAATTGTATAGGTTTTATCAGGGTGCTCCGGTTTCCTCCCACATTCCAAAGACATGAAGTTTTGGAGGTTTTTTGGCTTCTGTACATTGCCCCAAATGTGTAGGGTAGAATTAGTGTAGAGGCGATTGCCTGGGCAATTCATTTAAATTTATGAATCAAATTCCAACAAATATATACGGCCCAATGATCAGAAAGCAAGAGCCCGGACTTGGTGGGCCGGAGGGCCTGTTTCCACACTGCATTTTTAAACTAAAACGTGCGAAATTCCGTACTTCACAGCCAACAATGGACTATTGTGGGCTCTGTTTTCTTGATCATCATTGTTTTTTGCATACCTTTCATATTTGTTCTATGTGCTATCTATATCTCTCATTTTCCTTTCCTCTATCACTCAGTCTGAAGAAGGGTCTCGACTCAAAACGTTGCTTATTCCTTTTCTCCAGAGATGCTGCCTGTCCCTGCTGAGTTGCTCCAGCTTTAAGTGTCTATACTCAAAAATAGGCAGTGTAGATCTTCAGGCAGCTCATTCCATGTGACAGCACTAGGCTCGAGCAACATCCCAGTTACTTTGCTCTCAACATGTGCCTCCAACAATGCTGTCCCCAGTAGAGCTCCCACCTATTTGTAACTGAGGAAAAGTCCCGTGTTATGGTCCGCAAAAATACCCAAGATAAATCCAACCCAGTGAATTATTGCCCAGTCATCTTATTTGTAATCAGCAGCAAAATGATGGAAAGAGTCAATAAAAGTGTTATTATGTGGCAATTACTCACAAACACTCCGCAATGTTCACTCTGAACCAACCTCATTGTGTAGCCTTAGTGCAGGCATTGATCAAAGAGCAGAATTCCTGAGATGAGGTGCGAGACACGTTCAACAGCAACAACAATAACTTACATTTATCTATCGCAAATATAACATACATAGAACCGCAAGGAAACAAATTTCAGAAATTGAATTCAGCCTCGATACTTGACTTCACCCCAAGTGACCAAGTTCAAATTTCAGTCCCAATATCTTTACATGGCCACAAAACTTATTTATTACATTAACAGAGAATAGAACGTCGAACAGTGGAGTAAAATAACAGGGCCTTTGGCACACAATGTCTGTGCCAATCATGACGCCAAGACCAACTCTTATCTGCCTACACATAATCCATATCACTCCATTCCCCGAATATCCATGTGCCTATCAAAAGTTTCTTAAATGCTACTATCATATTTGCCTCAGCCACCATTCCTGGCAACATGTTCCAGGCACTCACCAGCTGATGTCAAAAAATTGCCCCGCGCATCCCTCTGATTCTGCGAAGTTATATGGAGAAGGACTAAAAAAAACTCCAAATGGACTTCAATATTAGTATGCACTAGATTGCAACAAAACACATGGCACAACTGGTGGAGCTACTGCCTCAAAATGCCGGAGAACCAGATTTGATCCACATCTCAGGTATTGTCTGTGTGGAGTTTGGATGTTCTCCCTGCGATCACATGGGTTTCCTCCAGGTGCTCCAGTTTTTGTCCACATGACAAAACGTACAGGGTTGTAGGTTAATTGGCCTCTGGTGTATAAAAGTGGGATAATATACAACTAGTGTGAATGAATGATCGGTGTGGACTCTGTTTCCATGCTGTATCATTAACCTACAATAAACTAAACTAAAAAATGACAGTGGTTATGGCACTCTGAATAAGATATATGTATTATAGTCAGAGGGACTTGTCGACAAAGGCTCACAGGAGATTGAAGGAAGCATCTGAATAGAAAATATTTCCAAAACAGCAAAACTAAACTTGAAAGCTTAACATAGTGACTACCCTCATATTGAACTTGAAGAATACAGTAAGGACTTGGAGAATGTACAGTGCAAAACCTTCCTAATTTCTAAAAAAAACTGATTTTGATTTAAGTGCTGATTTCACAAGATGCTGATCAGTGGAAGAAAACACAAAAGGATTTGTGGAAAAAATGTTATTTTTGGTGGATTGTAAAATAATTATGAAATATACAATAGAGAATACATAAAAATGAAACTTAGTAGTTAGAGCAGACTGTTTCAGAAAGTTACGTACAGTGTTGCAAATACTACAATTAAATGTACAGTATATAATTTAGAAAAGGGTTGGGGGATAGTGCATCTCATAGCCTGGATTAACATTTGAGGCCCAAAATACCTCGATGGCAAGGCTAACAAGATTTCCAGATTAAATGTATAGTCTTCATGTGTATAGTCTTTCCTTTGACTGGATAGCATGCAAACAAAACCTTTTCACTATAGCTCAGTACACATAATAATAATAATAATAACTAAACTAAATTATCCCAGCCATAATTGTCTTAAGATAGTGGTGGTGAATCTCTTGCTCAAACCATTGGGCTCCTGTTTCTGAAGGTATTTCCAGAATGCCATGAGGTAGGATTTACACCTCTTGACGACAAAGGGCAGGAAATCAATACCTGTCGCCTATGTTGTGTGATTTGGAGGGGAAGCTTTAGATAATGGTAATAGCATATGATGAGCGTTTGACGTCTCTGAGCCTGTACTCACTGGAGTTGGATGAGGGGGAATCCCATTGAAACTTACTGAATTGTGAAAGGCCTGGAGAGAGTGGATGTCGAGAGGATGTTTCCACTAGTGGGAGAGTTTAGGTCCAGAGGGTACAGCATCAGAATAAAAGGATGTGCATTTAGAAATGAGTTGAGGAGGAATTTATTTGATGAAAGATTAGTGGTGATTCTGTGGAATTCATTGCCAAAGCTGGCTGTGGAGGCCAAGTCTTTGGCTATTTTTAAAGCAGAGGTTGACAGTTTCTTGTGTAGGAAAGAACTACAGATGCTGGTTTAAATTGATAGACACAAAATGCTGGAGTAACTCAGTGGGATAGGCAACGTATGTGGAGACTTCTTCAGACTTTTGGCACGGGTGTCAAAGGTTACAGGGAGAAGGCAGGAGAATGGGGTTGAGAGGGAGAGATAGATCAGCCATGACTGAATGGTGGGGTAGATACGATAGGCCGAACGGCCTAATTCTGCTCTTATGACATGACATGGTGTCTCCAAGCTCTTTCTGCCCTTGTATAGAAGGTGCAAATTTGGGAGGTCCTAGTGGGATGGCTTGACAAGTAACTGGAGTGCATTTGCAGACAGTATTGATTGCACTATATGCCAGTGGCGAAGATAATGAATGTTTAAGGTAGCTGATAGTGTGCCAATCAAGAGGACTATAGAATCCTGGATTGTATCTGAATTCTGACCTCACCTGGTTCCTTCCACATCCAAAGATGAACTGATCATTTAATTGGAAACTTGACATTAATATTTTAGTGATTGCATGTAATGAAAGAACCAAAGGGAAGCTGATTGACATGTTTGGGAAAATAAGTTACAAAGCTACAGGGGGAGAAAAATAAAAGTAGTGGGACTGGTGCTAATGTACATACAGGGAACCACAGATGCTGATTTACAAAATAGGCATAAAGTGCTGGCGTAACTTTGGAGAACATGGATAAGTGACTTTTCGGGTCTAGATCCTTCTGTATGTTCAGTTTAGAGTTATAGTGTGGAAACAGGCCCTGCAGGCCACCAAGTCCATGCCAACCATTTCACATTAGTTCTACAGTATATGATCCCACTTTTGCAATGGGATTGTTGTCTTAGGAACCAAATGTAGAGTCCAAATGTAGAGGTAAGGAACTGCAGATGCTGGTTAATACACAAAAAGACAGCACCCATAGTCAGGATAGGACCTGGGTCTCTGACGCTGTGCGGCAGCAACTCTACCGCTGCGCCACCATGTTGTCCTTCTTTCCATGCGGGACCATGCCAAATAGTCGATGAGAGAAGCCGGAGGTGAGGAGAGAGTGGCTGCAGTTGCCATTTGAATGGTATGAAGATTTGTTGTGCCTATGCTTTCATGGGAGGGACGTTTCTGCCACAGGGAGATTGTTGAGGATGATCTGATGTAGATTAATCCTCGTATTTGGTCCTCCACTACTAGCCACAGTCTGATGGTTATGGCCTGAAGGATGTCATAGAGTCATACAGCACATAAACAGGCCCTTTGGCACAACTAGCCTATGCCAACCAAGATGCCCCATCTAAACTCTTCTAATTTGCCTGTGTTTGGCCCGTAAACCTTTCCTATGCATGTATCTGTCCAAGTGTCTTTTAAATTCAGTTATATCACCTGCATCAACTAACTCTGCTGGCAGCTCATTCCATATACCCACCACTCACTGAGTGGAAAAGTTTCCCCATTGGGTTGCTGTTAGATCTTGCCCCCTCTCACCTTATATGTGTGATCTGAAATCGATGTTGAGGACCCTAAATGCTACAAGTTCCCATCTGTATCTCCCTGTCAAAACCTCTGGTGGCTCTGCCCTGGCTATGGGACAAGACTGTAATAGCGTCATAGTGTCATACAGCATGGAAACGGGCTCTTCGGCCCATGTTAACCACATCGACCAGCATGTCCCATCTACACTAGAACCACCTGCCCGCGTTTGGCCCAAATCCCTGTAAACTTGTCCTGTCCATGTACATGTCCAAATGTTTCTTAAACATTGCAATAGTGCCTGACTCAACTACCTCCTTGTTCTATGCATCCACCTTAGTGTGAAACAGTTACCCCTCAGGTTTCCATTAAATCTTTTCCCCTTCACCTTAAACCTATGTCCTCCAGTTCTCGATTGCCCTACTCTGGGCAAGAGACTCGGCATCTATCCGATCTATACCTATCATGATTTTGTACAGCTCTACAAGATAACCCCTCATCCTCCTGCGCTCAAAGGGATAGAGTCCCAACCTGCTCAAACACTCCCTAGAGTTCAGGTCATTGAGTCCTAGCAACATCCTTGTAAATCTTCTCTGCACCCTTTCCAGCTTGACAACAGTTTTCCTATAACATGATGCCCAGAACTGATCACAATATTCTAAATGTGGCCTCACCAACATCTTATATAACTGCAACATGACCTCTCAACTACTATACTCTGACTGATGAAGACTAATGTGCCAAAAGTCTTTTTGACCACCTTATCCATCTGTGGTGCCATTTTCAACTATGTATCTGCACTCCTAGATCTCTCTGCCCTACAACATTCCCCAGGTCTAAGGTCTGATTTTGTGAGTGTCAGAATATTGCTTGACAGCTCTGCCACACTAGACACCAGTCCTGAGCTGTTTGTAATTGTTTGTAAGCTGTTGTGATTCATGTCCAATGTCAAAGTCAGATGGACTGCTCATTTTATTCCTCCTTTGCTTGAAAAGAGCTTCAATGGTACAACTGGCTGACTCTGCAAGACTACTTCACAGGCCTTATAAGAGCACCACAAACCCGTGCTTCTAAACAGGTTCAAGTTACTGATAGGTGCATTGCAATTCATTTGCTGCCTGAACAATTTCAATTTGAATAGATTCTGTCACATTAGAGGAAATTAGTGCGCGTTTGACGGATGTTTTGTCCTGCTGTTTCAAATCCAGTAAGAATGAGATTAATTCATTTCACTTGTCATTGTAGCGACTGAAACCATAGATCATGTTATTCTTGCTGCTTGTGGAGCAACCACTTAAAACAAGTCGGTATTCCTTAATTCAGCACAACAATTTTAAAGAGAATCTCAGGAACCACATATATCAAATGAAGCTTCCTCTGATAAGAGTTTGCTGCAATGTAAATAATACAAACTAAGACATCAGGCAAAAGATCTGCTTTAGGATGGGACTAATGGTGAGAATGATAGATCTTGATGTCAACTGGGATTATATCATAGTTTATAGAATTTAGTAAACCAGAACTAAATACTGAGAGATGAAAAGACAGTTGAGGTGGCGCAGCTGGTAGAGCTGCTGCCACACAGCGCCAGAGACCCGGGTTCGATCCTAACCTCGGATGTTCTCTGTGAAAAGTTTGCACGTTCTTCCTGTGACCATGTGGATTTCCACTGGGTGTTCTGTTCTCCCCCCACAACCTAAAGAGCTGCGAGTTTGTAGGTTAATTGGCCTCTGTAGAAATCCCCCTAGCGTGTAGGGTGTGGAGGCAAAAGTGGGATGACACATAACTAGTGTAAACAGGTGATCGATGATCGTCGTGTACTCGGTGGGCTGTCGGGCCTGTTTCCACACTGTATCTCTAAACTAAACTAAACTAAATATTATGGATGGACACAGTGCTGGAGTAACTCAGTGAGTCAGGCAGCATCTCTGGAGAAAAATGTAATTTGTGGTCGGCCTTGATTGGTCCTGGTCTTTTCTCACCTTCAGCCCTTCACCCCTCACACCTACTTTCAGTTTGTAGATGAGGCTCAGCCTGATACGCCACCTATCCTATAACTCCAGAGATGCTGCCTGACCCGCTGAGTTACTCCAGCACTTTGTCGGGGAGACAGGGCAATTTCTATGTTTTAAGTTTTTAAAAATTCACATTTCACAAGAAATAAATCTATAAGATATTGTAGAATAACAAAATATTATTCATTGAATTTCCACCCACAGGACAGATAATTTGTGCTCGACAGATACTGTAAGTGCTTTGATTCCTTTGAATTATCACCTACAAGCAGAAATTTTATTAGGTGAGATGTTTATAAGTTAAAATAATTATTCTATTTTTTAAACTGACTTTGGGTAAAGCTAAAGAAGAGAGGGTTGTAAATATGACCATAAAATTAATTTGTTCTGCTTCAGGCCATCTTTGGCAAATGGTGGAAGTTTGCTTACATACCTAACCTGTAATTGATTAAGACTATGAAAAATACTCCAATTTACAACCCAAACCTTTGAATAGTTTAGTTTAGAAATACAGCACGGAAACGGGCCCTTCCACACCAACCAGCGATTCCGCACCAACCAGCGATCCCCGTGCACTAACACTATCCTACACACACCAGGGACAATTCACATTTATACCAAGCCAATTAACCTACAAACCTGTATGTCTTTGGAATGTGGGAGGAAACCGAAGATCTCGGAGAAAACCCACGCGGGTCACGGGGAGAACGTACAAACTCGTGCAGACAGCACCGATCTGTGAGGATCGAATCTGGGTGTCTGGTGTTGTAAGGCATTATCTATACCGCTACGTCACCGTGCCACCTGGATAGGCCTGGATGTCCAGGAAAGGCTTGGATAGAATGATTGTGAAGAGGATGTTTCCACTGATGGGAGAGTCTGGGATCAGAGGCCATAGTGTCAGTGAAAGGACATACCTTTAGAAAGGAAATTAGGAATTTCTTTAGTCAGAGGGTGGTGAATCTATGGAATTCATTGTCACAGATGGCTGTGTCAATGGATAGTTTTAAGGCGAAGATTGATAGATTCTTGATTATCAGGGGTTATGGGGAAAAGGCAGGAGAATGGGTTTGAAAGGGAAAGATAGATCGGCCATGATTGAATGGCGGATTGACGGGCCAAATGCTCCAAGAACTTATGCATTTATGAACTTATGAAATTGAAAACAAAGTCCCCAAATTTTCAAGAAGGATCCTCCACAGTGCTGTAACCTGATATATTATGATGTTACTTTAGAGAATTGAAAGATATGATGGAACCAAACAGACATTACAGCCCATTCAAAGGGCATGAATAATAACAGGAACAGCTTACACTGGTGTGATTTGACTTAGCTCAACTAAACGTATGGAGTTCACAATTAAAAAATATAAATAAGGAGATGGATTACTGGAGCATCAGTAAAGAAAATAAAATGGATTTGTTCATGGTGAATGTTTATGCATATCTTTCAAATAGATTAGTGAGAAGTAACATTTCCTTACTGAGATTATTTATGTCTTCCTCGTTTCAGCTCAGAAAATATCAAAGTACTTCAGTGTGAAAAACGGTTCTTTGTTAAAAAAGAGCTGTTACCACGTTTAAGATTATAGCCCACGGTGATTTATTCCTGTGGAAAGAAGTATATAATCTGAGCGTAAGAAAACAATGAATTGGAAAGAACGCGGATAGGATTTACATGGATGTTGTCAGGAATCAAGAGTCCGGGTTAGAAAACGAGGTTGGACAGGGTAGGACTTTATTCTTTGGAGCTGAGGAATGTTTAGTTTAGTAGAGTTTAGAGATACAGCGTGGAAACAGACCCTTTGGCCCACCAGGTACATGCCGACCAGCGTTCACCCGTATGCTTGATCTATCCGACACACTGGGGGCAATTTACAGAAGCCACTTGACCGACTAACCTGCATATGTTTGGAATGTGGGAGGAATCTGGGGTACTCGGAGGAAACCCATGCAGTCACAGAGAAAACGTACAAACTCCATACAGCCAGCACCCGTAGTCAGGATTGAACACGGGTCTCTGGGCGCTGTAAGGCAGCAGATCTATGGCTGTGCCACTGTGCTGCTCAATTTAATGTGATCATCGAATGATCTCACAGAGGTTTATAAAATCATGAAAGGTGTAGATTGGGTGAATGCACATAGCTCTTTAGCAAGATGAGCACTCAAGAACAAGAGGGTGTAGGTTCAGGGTAAGAGTCACACAGCACGGAAACAGGAACTTCGGTCCAACTGAATGGAAACAGGCCCTTCGGCCCAACTTGTCCATGTCGACCAAAATGACTCGTCTAAGCAAGTGCCATTTGCCTGTGTTTTGCCTGTTATTGTTCCTGCCCCCACCACTTCCTTTGGAAGCTCATTCCACACATGTACCACCTTCTGAGTGAAAACATTGGCAGGACTGCCAACATTGGGTGAGAGTTGGGAGTGAGAAATTGTGAGAGACCAGGGGGAGGGGGTGTGGGAGTTGGTATGGAGCTTTTGCATTTTTCAGCTTGAAATTGTGCAATCTGCTGAATACTGTAGCGAGTCTTTTAACTTACACTTGAATGCAATATTTATGCTTTTAATTGGATTAGTTATGAAAAAGGTTAGGCCAAATTACATTCCTAATTACATTCCTCTGTAGAGCCAGGGTCTGATCAACAGGTGCAGCACATGAATGATCTTCGTATATTCATGTATGGAAATCAGATTATATCAGCACAATTACTATATTTTACTTCGGAGTCATGTGAGTGACTACGTGAAGAAGCCCCGCCAGGCGCATGCGCGTCATTACGTCCGACGCATGGAGCACCAACGGGCTGGTGAGCTCGGCTCCACCAGCGGTAAGTAGTAACCCGCAGGTAAGTCAATGTTAAACCTTCCCTACAAGTATTTTAAACTCTGCAAGTCTGGCTCCGAGAGCCAGCTAGAGTTAGTGATATGGAGGTATTGTAAATATAAACTGCCGTAGTGGAGCGGAACGTGCGGGGACCGTGGTTACCGCTTATAGATCAGGTTTGGAGATAACGGCTGCGCTAATGCCGGCTCCAATACCGGCTACTGTTTCTACCGGCAGCTCAACTGCCTCCATCAGTTTCCAGTGTTTCAGGGCACTGAGGCTACTCCACCAGGGAGGATTGCCGAAACAAAGTACTCTCAGGCTCATCTTATTGATGGGTCTGATGATGTGGAAGACTCTCCTCCTTTTAATGCTCCAAATTTAAAGAGCCACGAAAAAATTCAATCGGGGTCGAATGCCCCTCGGATTCCCCACACAGCCTCTCGCAGAGGTCCATACAGCAAAGAAGAAAACACCGCTTATGGATACCAGTGGGAATCATCCTCTCCAGAACCTTGTTTAGGGCTGGAAGAGACCTGCCTAGAGCATGACTCTGGAGAGCCAGGGCAGGAGGTTTCTGACCCTGAAGCTGGTGTCACGGCTTTTGTGCACACACCAGAGCACACGAGCCATGCTCCAGGTGTCCCGGACGTAGCGTTAAACTTCGCTAATCCGGAAGGGACTGGTGAGGATATCGAGAAAGCTCTAGCCGCCAATGTAAATTATATGGCTTCTTACCAGCTCCAGGATACGATCATGGAGGAGACTGCCACACGTTACAATACACCTGTAAAATGTGCGTCACTCAAAGTGCCCAATGTGAACTCGGCAATATGGACACAAATGAATGTAACGATGCGGGGACAAGAAGTGAGATTTCAGCGCATCTTCACGATGGTGGCAGCAGGCATCACTGCATTCGGGAAAATGGTCCAGGGGGCACCGATGTCTGGTACTCAACAAGATATGCTGGCCCTGTTCTGCAACGCCTACTTCGAGGTCAATTGCATCAGGAAGATAGCCATCAAACCGACGTTGAACCGGATGTTTGCAGCTCTATGTAGGTCTACAAATGTTCAAGCCCCAGATTATTTATTTGGGGTGGACCTCATTAAACAAATCAGGGACCTCGACAGTGAGGCCAAAGCAATTGGTCTCATGAAAGCATTCGTCCTTGCTCCCAGAACGTCATCTCGCAAGTCGGGTTCAACGCGAAGGGGGTCGGATCCAGGGGCAGGGCCAAGCAGAGTGGGGCGACGATATTGCCCACAATGTATCCCAGCAACAACCCCAATATCGGAAGAAAGAGGACTTCGAGGCCGGCTGTGGAGGTACAGGAGATTCATTCCGTCAAGGATAAGACTTCTGGGGAACAACCTCCGGTTGGGGGTAGATTGCAATTGTTTTATGATGAATGGTGCTGCATAACATCTGATCGGTTTATACTAGACATTGTGTCAGGCTCTGGAATAGAGTTTATGTCAGGAATTGATCCACCTGTACAGAATATACCTAATAGAGTATTGTTTTTTTCTGCACCAGAAACTCAGCAGGTAAAAGAAGAAATTAAGATTTTTTTCCAAAAAGGGGTAATTGAGAGGACGACTAACCATCCTCAACAATTTGTGTCCAATATATTCCCTTGACAGAAAAAAGATGGGGGTTGTAGAGTCATTCTGGACCTAACCCAGTTAAATTCCTATGTTCAGTATAGGCATTTAAAAATGGACACCTTCAATACTGCTAAACAGCTGTTATCACAAGGCTGTTATATGGCAACTATAGATCTGAAAGATGCATATTATTCAGTACCAATTCATCATCAGTATCGCAGATACTTGAAATTTAGTTGGATGGGAGAGCTGTGGCAATTTAAAGCATTGCCCAATGGGTTAACCTCGGCTCCTAGGCTGTTCACGAAATTGTTGAAACCAGTGCTGGCATTATGTATGGCCCAGAATCACATTGTAATGGCTTATCTAGATGATATTTTAATCATAAACAACACTCAGGAGACAGCCGAGGAATCGGTTTCAGCAACCAAACACCTGTTTGAAAGGTTAGGGTTTCTGGTCCATCCAACAAAATCCAAGTTACAGCCATCCCAAAAAATTGATTATTTGGTTTTTGTCATTGATTCAGTTGATATGTCAGTAACTTTGCCTACCGCCAAGGCTGTGGAGATCAGGGATGTCTGTACTTGTCTTGCTGAAAAACAATATCCCTCCATCCGGGAAGTAGCCAGTGTTATTGGTAAATTGGTAGCAGCTTTTCCTGCAGTAGAGTTTGGACCTCTGCACTATCAAAGTCTGCAACGAGCTAGAGAACAAGCACTAAAAGAACATGCAGGTCATTTTGATAGACCTATGCAGTTCCCAACCAGAGCCATAGCTGAATTACAATGGTGGATTATCAATATTGTACAAACTACCAAAAACATTTTGGTTCAGCAACCTTCAGTGGTTTTACAGACAGATGTGAGCGCTCTCGGATGGGATTAAAAAAAAAAAAATTATTATTATAAAAATAAACAAATAAGAAAAAAACAATTATTATATAATTAAAAAATGAAGTATACATCTTAACAATGAATGGAGCAATTTCACATAACAATATCTGTAGAGACGTGTATACAAATCGCAGAATACATCTTTTCATCTAATCCTACACCAGGGTACTTATTGAGTTACAATGCTGAGCTCAGCTATCCCTTTAAATAATCAATGAATGGAGACCATATGTGTTCAAAAAGTTCGTATTTGTCCATTAGGACATACCTAATTCTCTCCAAATGCAACGTCTCCGACATTTCCACTGTCCACATTTTGATTGTGGGGGATAATGTTCCCTTCCAGAATTTTAATATTAATTTTTTTCCTTTTATCAAACAGTAATCAAGAAAATTTCTTTGACTTTTTTCTATCCCAACATTTATGAAACAGTTAGACTGATACATGGATAGGACAGGTTTGGAGGAATATGGCCCAAAAGCAGGTAGTGAAGCTGGGACATGTTGGCGGGTATGGGTAAGTTGGGCCGAAAGACCTGTTTCCACACTGTATCACTCTGTGACTACATTACACCTCCACCATACATGAATGCTTCAAAATCAAGTGGTCGAGTTTTATTGCCATATACTCAAGCATAGAAACATAGAAAATAGGTGCAGGAACAGGCCATTCGGCCCTTCGAGCCAGCACTGCCATTCAATAAGATCATGGCTGTTCATCTAAAATCAGTACCTCTTTCCTGTTATTTCCCCATATCCCTTGATTTCACTAGCCCCAAGAGCTAAATGTAACTCTCTCTTGAAAACATCCAGTGAATTGGCCTCCACTGCCTTCTGTGGCAGAGAATTCCACAGATCCACAACTCTCTGGGTGAAGAAAGTTTGTCCTCATCTCAGTCCTAAATGGCCTACCCCTTATTCTTAAACTGTGTGACCCCTGGTTCTGAACTGCCCCAACATCGGGAACATTTTTCCTGCAGTTACAGTAAGTGAAAATCTAGCAGGAAAGCAGGATGCTTTTTCCAACTACCCCCATTTCAAGGCCACTATCTTCCACCGCTTCTACCCAGTGCTTGGTACCTACTTCCAGCAGCCACTAGTTGTCCTCCAGGATGCACCAAGCCACAGCCTGGTCCATGCCGGTCACCTGGGCAGATTTGGCACAGAGACTCTCACGGCCGCGGTGCAACGTTTCCGATGCCTCCCTCGGCCCGGGACTCTTGCACTGAGGCTGCTCCATGGCCAGAGCTGCAGTGAGCGACTCGCCAGCCCCGCAAACACTCGCCAGCCCCGGCTCCCCGTCCACATCTTCCCCCGTCGCTGCTTCTGGTTCCATCCCTCCCTCCACCCCGGCTCTCCAACACCCGTGGCCCATGCAGTTGATATTAGTTTTGAAATTCACGACAGAGCGTGAGAAATTCTGTGATCAGTGTGAGAGTGTGAGAATTTTGCAAAATGCGCGAGTCTCATGCTGAATGTGTGAGAGTTTGCAGCTCTGCATTGGGGTGGAAGATTGCAACCTTCACGTGGTCCACCCTGTTTTGATGAATGCAATCAACCCGGCATGCACAATCAAATAAGATCAAACAGAACAAGTTGTCCTACAACTTTAGGCAGTACACGCCATACGCTAGAAGAAGAAGTGAAAACATTGTCCCTTTATTCCAATTCCCTGTGTTTCCGTACTGTATGATTCTATATGACTCTAATTCCATCCTATTCCGTCAACAGTCTGTCCGTTTTTTAATTTGTTTTTTATTGTTAGTGTACGTTAAAAGTTTGTGTAAATGTTCTCCGGTTTTCTCTGAGGGGGGAGGGAGAAACTTTTTTTCAGTTTCTTACCTTGCCAGAGATGCAATTAATTTTCGGGTCGCATCTCTGGCTGATCTGCAGCCTGCCATCAATGGAGCTGGAGGCCTCCTCTGACTGACTTGAGCCCCACCACGGGGCGTGGACTTAATATCGGAGCTCATCCCTTACCTGGGATTGCTCCAACCGCGGCTTGTGGACTTACCATCAAGAGCTCGCAGTCTCGGGTGAGGCTAGTCGGGAGCTCCAATGCGCAAAGGCTCGACCAGCCCCGACCCAGGGTCCAATCGCCAGTGTGGGGGAGCTGACATCCCCCCCAATGTAGGAGATGATCGCCCCGATGTGGAGGGCCCAAACGCCGCCGGCTACGGGAGTCAAGGTCGTCCTGTCAACAGAGGGCTCGAGGCCCCTGACCATGGGCTAGCATAGAAGGGAAGAGATTTGAACTGTTTTTCGCCTTCCATCACAGTGAGGAATGTGGGGGAGTCAATGTGGTGGATGGTTAAGTTAAAATGTATTTTGTGTGTTCCGTTGCTTTTTATTTGTATGACTGACTTGGCAAATGAAATTCCTCGAATATTGGAAAACATACTTGGCTAATAAAGTATTGTTGTGATTTTGATTGATTGTGATTGTTTAGGATTAATATAAAAGCAGAAATAAACATCTTAAGACAATAATCAGGTCAGTAATCTGGAACAAAGGCAAAATCCAGGGAGAGAAAATAGAACTAGGCGAAATTATTGGCGACAAAGGAGCATTCCTGGGAAATATACACGATGAAAAAAATGTATGGATTAATCTTTTACATAAATTATGCATTTATAAACAGACTTTCACGGATAATGGAAGAGATTAAAATTCAAACTAAGAAGTGTGGTTTTGTAAAAAAAGACTATCAATACTGAGAATCTTTGAAAGATATTGAATGTCTACTAGGAGGGCGTAAAAGAAGAGTCGATTTGAAGAGACTATGATAAAGGCTGGAAATTGTACAAAAAGGATGAAGTAAGGGCTTAGATATGAACTTGAAAGTTAACTGAGGTCTTAAAAGAGAGTTGGGGTAATGAAAATGACAAAAGGTAGTGCAGTGAATAAAGGAGTTATGACATAGAACATAGAACAGTACAGCACAGTAACAGGCCCTTCGGCCTCTGTTCCTGTACCAAATATGAAGGGCAAGTACACGGATTTAAAACTTAGAGGGGTTATGGAACAGACACGGACAAATGGGGACCATCTTAGATGTGTTATCTTCGTCGGCATGGACAAGTTGGCTGAAGGTCTGTTTCCAAGCAGTGTGGCTCTATGACTATAATCCATACCCCTGCATTCCCTGCATCTTAATGTACCTATTTAAACACCTCTTATTTGATTGTAAAGCGTTACCCTGATTAGTTCATGCCAATGGTCTCAGAAAGGAGCCTACTTGCTTCACGCAGTCTAATTCAAGTGATCTATTCAGAGTTCAGGCTTTTGTTTCTCGCTCTTGGGATCAACTTTTCTGCTTTTAATTGGCTATTAAGATTCAGTCCTACATCCCATCAAAATTGTACGCCTCCATCAAAAACAACGCGCTTCACCCTTTGACATCCTCCTCCACCGTCTATTCAATATTCTGGCAATTTTTTGATTCAAGCGTTTGGGGTCCTCAACATTGATTTTGGATCACACATATAAGGTGAGAGGGGGCAAGATGTAACAGGAACCTGAGGGGCAACATTTTCACTCAGATGGTGATGGGTACATGAAATTAGCTGCCAGTAGAAGTAGTTGAGGAGGCGGGTTACATAACATTTAAAGGACACTTGGGCAGGTACATAGATAGGAAAGATTGAGAGGGATATGGGCCAAATGCAAGCAAATGGGACCAGCTTAGATGGTTACACAAAAAGCTGGAGAAACTCAGCGGGTGCAGCAGCATCTAAAGGGCCTGTCCCAATAGCATGCAACTCTATGCGATTAGCGCGACCTAACGTGGTCGCTTGAGCCGTCTGGCGTCGCGGGGTCGGTCCCACTTCGATCGCCGGAGCCGTGCGGAGTTCGTCCCGAGTTCATCTCGACACCGCGCGGGGCTCCGAAAAACCGACTATGTCCAAAAATTCTGCGCGGCAATGGCTTGTTGGCTCGCAGTCGCCTCGACATTTACACGCCGCCCGGCCATCGTGCCTCCGTGAACCTATTTGTAAGTGCCTCCGTGACCCTCTATGTGTGTGGCTCCGTGGCCCTGTATGTGTGTGTGCCTCGGTGCCCCTCTCTGTGGGCCCCTCTAAGTCCTGGCGAATTTACCTTGGACTTGCTCCAAATTCGCCTCACTTTGCGCCGCGTTGCGCCACTCACCCAACCTCCGCGCGGCCCCTGCTGCCGGTTTAGTTGCGCTTGCCGCATGCAGGCGCATGCTGGTGGGAACGGCCCTGTACAGGGGATCACCCGACCTCCGCGCGGCCCCCGCTGCCGGTTTGATCGCGTTCATCGCATAGAGTTGCATGCTGGTGGGACAGGTCCTTAAGGAGCGAAGGATATAGGCGACGTTTCGGGTCGAGACCCTCAGCTTGGATGGGATATCTTGGTTGGCTTGGACGAGATGGGCTAGAGGGCCCGTTTCCGTGCTGTATGACTCGATGACTATAATTTTCTGGCAGCCAATATCATCAAAGACCCTCGTCACCCTTGCCACAATCTTATTTCGCAACTACCATCGGGATGAAGGTACAGGATCCTGAACACTGTGATCTCCAGGTTCAAGTTTAAAGGAATCTTTTGTACCTGTTTACAAATTATTCAGAGGAACACTGGAGGATACGATTTTGTTTGGGTGAAACTATAGAAAACATATATTGGGATTGGAAAACTTTGTAACTTTCTGGCTTGATGAATCCATGAAGATAAATTGGCTGTGTGTGACACAGAGAATATCATTCACCTCCAGGGGAGTGAGTTACCAGACTCTGAAGAAAAGCACGCTGGAATGTTGGAAGAAGTTGGTGAAGAGATAACAATTAAATGTAATTTGTCAATCCTCTTTAGTTAGAGTGATACTTATCTACTCTGCTGAGTAGATAAGACAGCAAATATACTCAAGAATGGAGAGAATGATAACTGGAGATAATCTTTCCACCAATTTAAATACAATGGCCACCAATTCATCCTGGTATTTTCATTCATTAAAGGAAATGGTTTGAAACCTTGGAAATTAGTTTAGTTTAGAGATACAGCTTGCAATCAGGCCCTTCGGCCCACCAAGTCTGTGCAAACCAATGATTGCCCGTTCATACTTATTCCATCTTATCTCACTTTCTTATCCACTCCCGACGCACAAGGGGCAATTTGCAGTGGTCAATTAACCTACATATCCGCACGTCTTTGGGATGTGGGAGGCAACCCAAACATTCGGAGGAAACCCCCGCGGTCACGAGGGGAATGTGCAAACTCCACACAGACAACGGGCGGCACAGTGGCGCAGCGGTTGAGTTGCTGCCTTACAGTGATTGCAGCACTAGAGACCCGCGTTTGATCCCGACCACGGCTGCAATCTGTACGGAGTTTGTACGTTCTCCCCGTGACTACATGGGTTTTCTTCAAGATCTTCGGTTTCCTCCCACACTCCAAAGACGTACAGGATTGTAGGTTAATTGGTTTGGTGTAAATGTAAAATATTGTCCCTAGTGTGACTGTCCTTTCTTCTTTTTGTTATTTTTAATACTATATGTGTTAAAAAGTATGTTTTAGTGTTCCTTGGTTTGTTTTATGTGGTGTGGGGTTTGGGGGAAACTGTTTTTCAATCTCTTACCTCGACTGAGATACAATTTTTTTCCGTATCGTATCTCAGTTTTCACTGTGGCCTAACATCGTGGAGTGGCGCGGACTTTCCTGGAGACCGACCCAGCGCTCCATGCCGCAGGAGTCTGCAGGACTTTAACATCGCGGAGCTGGCGATCGCTTTGCTGGGCATTGAAGCTCCAACTGTGGGGCCTGTGGACTTTCACATTGTGAAGCCCGCGGTAGTTTCGATCACCCCGACGGGGGCTTCGATTGTCGGCTGCGGGGGCTTTGATTGCCTCGACTGCAGATGGTTTAACTGCCTCGACCGCAGGAGAACAAGGGGAAGAAGATTGAACTTTATAGCCTTTCATCACAGTGAGGAATGTGGAATCCACTGTGATGGATCTTTATGTTAACTTTTATGTGGTTGTGTGTTGTTGCTTTTTACTTAGTATGGCTGTATGATAATTTAAATTTCAATGTACCTTAATTGGTACATGTGCCGATAAACTGACCTTGAAATCTTGAAACATAGAAACAGGAGGTGCAGGAGTAGGCCATTCGGTCCTTCGAGCCAGCACCGCCATTCAATATGATCATGACTGATCGTCCAAAATCAGTACCCTGTTCCGGCTTTTTCCCCCATATTCCTTGATTCCCTTGGCCCTAAGAGCTAAATCTAACTCTCCCTTGAAGGATAATGTTAACGTGCGGGGATCGCTGTTCGGCATGGACTTCGGTGGATCGAAGGGCCTATTTCCTCGCTGTATCTCTAACCAAACCTGGTGTGAGGATCAAAACCAAGTCGCTAGCACTGCGAGGCAGCAGCTCTACCTGGCAGATAGGAGCTGATTACATTTTCAATGTTGGCTCTATAGGAAACTTAAGTTATTTTCTCCCTTGCTCGCTACCATGGAGAAGACATAATTATAATCCAATTACCAATCTAGACTATTCGTCCCTTTGAGTTTGTTGATCTGCCACCTCAGATCTGCAGAAGTATCCTAGCCCGAAACATCGCTTTTCCATGTACTCCAGATATGCTACTGACCCATTGAGTGACTCCAGCACTTTGTTTTTTACAGTCACCTCAGTGTCACTTTCCTGCACTATCCCAATATCCCTTGAGAAATCTATTGAATTTTTAATTTAGACCTGTGACTGAACTTCAACAGTCCTCGGGGGTAGAGAATTCTTCACCAGCTTTTGGATAGAGAAATATCTCCTCATATTGGGCTTAGCAGGCTCACTCCTTGTTCTGAGACCATTAACTCTGGTTCTATTGGAGAGAAAGAACTATATCTGCTGGATCCTCCTAATTTATTTTACGACCCACATCTGCAATTTAACCTATGAAACAGAAGATTACATAGTCCAATCATAATCTTATTACTGTTTTTTTTAAGTGTCGTTTAGTTTGAAGATACAGCACAGAATCAGGCCCTTCGGCCCACCAAGAGCACGACAACCCGCGATCCTCATACACTAGCACTATCCTACACACACTAGGGACAATTTTACAATTATACCCAGCCAATTGACCTACAAACCTCTACGTCTTTGGAGTGTGGGAGGAAACCGAAGATCTCAGCGAAAAAACCCACGCAGGTCATGAGGAGAACGTACAAACTCCATACATGCAGCACCGTAGTCAGAATCGAGCCCTGGTCTCTGGCGCTGCAAGGAAGCCACTCTATCGCTGCACCACCATGTCACCCATTTCTTAAAAGTGAACTACAGGAATGATAGAGAACTTGTCAATGTCCAGATGTAGTGAGCAATAGCAAGGAAAACATTTTCTAGCGCGAAAACAAGCCTATTCGGCCCACCGAATCCACGCCACCAGTGATCCCCGTACATTCGGGACAATTTACAATCTTTACTGAAGCATATTAACCTACAAACCGGAGCACCTGGGAAAAACCCACACGGTCATGGGGAAAATGTACAGACTCCTTTCAGACAGCACCATAGTCAGGATTGGACCCGGGTCTCTGGTGCTGTAAGGCAGCAGCACTACTGCTGAGTCACTGTGCCACCCCTAAGAGATGAAAAGATATGAAGAGAATTAAGGAGTATGGGTTAATTTAGGAACATGGGTCTTGAGGTAAAAGATCTGCCGAGATCTTGCTGAATGGCCCAGCAGGCATGAAGAGGCAAATGGCTCAGTCCTGCTCCCAATGTTCTTATGAATGCTCTATTGAAGGCAATAATGAAAAGGACTTTGTGCCAAAGATTTTTTACAAATCATAAATCATTGGTTATTATGATCAACACCATTTACTGTTGCCTTCAGAACATAAATCTCAAAAATAAATAGCCATTCAGTTGCTTGGGGTCTTTGTATTGAGGCACAATGGTCACTGGTCAATGTGTGCTCAGTTTAATTTAACCTTGAGGGTCAGATGTGAAGTATATCTTCTATCATGCTTCCTGTGCAATTATCCATTCCTATTGTTGACCCTAACCATCTTGACTCTATCTGAATGCTGTAAACTGTACTTTCACTTAAATATCCCAATATGATGATCCTGCTCCTGATGTCTGCAAGGACCATAAAAGAATGTGCACAGTCAACAAAGGCAAAGCACCGGTCCCTCTGTATGCTTAGGGTTGCATTTCCCTCAAGGGCGGCACAGTGGCACAGCTGGTAGAGCTGCTGACTCATAGCGCCGGGGTTCAATCCTGACCTCGGGTGCTGCCCAAGTGGAGTTCACACGTTCTCCCTGTGACTGTACATGGATTTCCTCCGGGTGCTCCGGTTTCCTCCCACATCCCTAAGACAAGCGGGTTTGTAGGTCAGTGGTCCTCTGTAAATTGCCCTGGTGTGTAGGATGTGGGGATAATATGGAGCTAGTGTGAACGGGTGATCGAAGGTTGGCGTGGAACCGTGCGCTGAAGGGCCTGTTTCCACGCTGCATCTTTTAGTTAATCAAAGTTAAATTGTATTTCGAAACCTGAGTACAAATAGGTAGTGAGGTGATGCAGAAGACAACTATCAGACTGGTGCACTCTCAAAGTGATGCCATTTCTTTGTCCCATTGCTGGAATAGGTCAGGTTGGGGGGAGTTTCCCCCGCCACGGGCACCATGTAATTCCGTGCTACCTGCTCCATGGTCGGATAGTCGGTGACCCCCAGCAGGACCAAAAACAAGACCTGTCAAAGGGCGGATGAGCTTCGAGCGAGCCAACGGCCTTCCACACTTCAGTAGAAGTTGCGATCACTGTTGTACATAGCATTACAAGGAATGATGGTAAAGCACACACACCAAAATCCTATACTTCCAGCAGCGGAAGTCCGCAGGAACTGGAGGACAGAGATGTGTGGTGCGTCCGTCACCTTTCCTGTCCGAAACCAGCACCAGTGCGTCGCTAATGTTTTCAACGATGATGAATGAATTGCTGGAATAGCAAAGGATATCCATGTGTACACTTATCCAGAATAGCATGGACTTTTTCAGGAATAGGAACAAATGCAAAGTAATTCAGATATATTTTGGGATCCAAATTCACACGCAGGTCCATTCAGCTAAAGGTCTAGGTCCTGGACTAAAGGATTGATGACCTGCCCTGTCTGATTTATCCACACTTTTCCATAACTGAGGGAATTACTTTCACTCAAATGCTTATTCAATATCCTTTCAAATGCTGAAATTGGTATTGACATAACTCTGACAGAGAGGAAGCTGAAGGTCACCATCAGTCTCTGTACAAAAAACATTACTCTTGTCTGAAGAAGGGTCTTGAGCTGGAACGTTGCCCATTCCTTCTCTCCAGAGATACTGCCTGTCCCGCTGTGCTACGCCAGCTTTTTGTGTCTATCTTCGGAACTACATCTGCAGTTCCTTCTCACACATTAAGGGCATGTCCTACAAGCATGCAACTCTATGTGTTTAGCGCGACCTAACGTGGTCGCTTGAGCCGTCCGGCGTCGCGGGGCTGGTCCCACTTCAATCGCCGGAGCCGTGCGGAATTATGCGGAATTCGTCCTGACATCGCGCGGGGCTCCGAAAAACTGACTATATTCAAAAATTCCGTGCGGCAATGGCTTGTCGGCTCGCAGTTGCCTCGACGCATGACACACCGCCCCGATATCGTGCCTCCGTGAACCTATCTGTAGGTGCCTCCGTGACCCTCTATGTGTGTGACTCCGTGGCCCTCTGTGTGTGTGTGTACCTCTGTGCCCCTCTCTGTGTGTCCCTCTCTGTCCTGGCGAACTTACCTTAGACTTCGCTCCAAGTTCGCCTCACTTTCCGCCGCGTTGCGCCACTCACCCGACCTCTGCGCGGCCCCTGCTGCCGGTTTGGTCGTGCTTGCCGCATGCAGGCGCATGCTGGTGGGAACGGCCCTTAACAGGGGATCACCCGACCTCCGCGCGGCCCCCGCTTCTAGTTTGATCGCGTTCATCGCATAGAGTTGCATGCTTGTTGGACAGGCCCTTTACTCTTGTCCCTTTTGCTTATGACTTTGAACATATGTCCCTTGGTCCTCAAACCATCCAATAATCGGACCAGCTTCTTTCTGTTCTATGAATCTAAATCTGTTTTGAACTTGGAAACTTCTCTCAAATATCTTCCAAATCTTTGCACTATCTAAAATTACCTCAGCTTGTCTCGCCTAACTTAGAGTCATAGATTAACAGTGCTGTACAACAGGGAAACAGGCTCTTCAGCCCACCACGTCCATGCCTACCAAGTTGGTACATGGAGCTAGCCCTCTAAATGTTTCGAGTTTAGAGATACAGCCTTTGGCCCACTGATTCCGCACTGACCATCGATCAAGTGCAGCCTAGTTCTATGTTAGACCAGTTTCACATCCTACCCACTAGGGGCAATTTACAGAAGCCAATTAACGTACAAATCTACACGTGTTTGGAATGTGGGAGAAAACCAGAGCACACGGTGAAAACCCATGTGGTCACAGGAAGAACGTACGAACTCTGCACAAACAGCACCCGTAGTCAGGATCGAACTCAGATCTCTAATGCAATAAGGCGGCAACTCTGCCGCTGCTCCGTTATGCCGGCCTTATCTTTCCTTGCCACATATCTATCTAAATGTCTTTTGAAAGTCGTAATTATATTGAACTTGTAGTGGAAATTTCTTATCCCTGGAACCATTACAGTGAAGCAAAAAAATAAACAGAGGGATCACTTTACAGATGCCTCCTTAAAAGCTGAGTTCACGCAGCAGTTTGATTTTTGTTCTAGATTCCAGCATGTATAACATGTGGCCCATTAAAGTGAAGCTCTTAACACTCTCTGGGACCTTCATACTCTTCCTAAAGTGTGATGACAAGAATTGGATATACCATCCCAGTTATAACCTAGAGTCATACAGCGTGAAAACAGGCCCTTCGGCCCAACTTGCTTACGCTCACCAACGTGTCCCATCTACCTAGTCCCACCTGTCTGCATTTGGCCCATATCCTTCTAAACCTATCCTATCCATGTACCTGTTCAAATATTTTTTTAAACATTGTGACGGTACATGCCTCAACTATCTCTCCCGGCAGCAAATATTACTAATTATTTCTTAATGGTCAAGTTTACAAACTGTGCAAATAGGGGTGGCAATGCAGAGACCTGGTAGGTGAAAAAGATATGTTCTTTTCCTCACATTGATGATACCTCTGCTGCTGGCCATATTGTGTCAAATTAACTAGAGAAAAGTTCTTGCTTTAATCAAAGCCGAATTCTATCATGACTTTTTCCTAAAGCTCTCTTTTTAGGAATTGATCTATTTCTTTGCTCTCTCAGATTGATGTAAAAGATCCCAAGGCACTATTTTGATGGAAACCCGAGGAGTTTTCCCCAGTGTCATTGGCTAATAATGAACTCTCAATCCACATCGCTGCAAGTAGATGATCTTTTCATTATCACGGTACTGCTTGTGGGAACTGGTTACATGAAGACTCGCCACTGTGCTTCCTACATTATAGCTGCGCCAGCATTGGGAAAAAGTACTTGAAAGCCACAAAGATACTTTAGACCATCTTGAAACCAAGCCTTTCCTTTCTCTTCTTGTTTCCATCTTATAGCACTGTGCAAGAGATCAAATGATTTATCCGAAAGTGCATGGCAGTGTTGCTGTTAAAAGGGAAAGCTTTGAACTACGGCATTAATATTTAATGCTACTCAAGACATCTAATCTTTATTACGTGGAAGAGAAATAGCAGTATCTTATTTCCCCAAACCGATTGCAGTACTGATTGAATCATTAACTACTACTTATTTCGAGTATTTTGTGTTGCGTTTTCAAGATTATTAGCACTTTGATGAATAAATCTTACCAAGAACGACAGCGAAACGGAAATGAAGATAATCCGATCACCACTGATAAAATAACAATTGCTTCTTATGATTCACAACTTTAATTGATTAATGATTCTTATTATAGCATTGCTCCAAGTGGAAAATTTAACAGTGTCTGCTTGTGGTAAAGTGGAACGTAATTCATAGAAGCGATTTATATGCTGATGCAAATTTAGGGCAAATTCTGGGACACTACCATCTACATATACAACCCAGCTCCCTGCATTAATATGATGAAGTTTGGATTCCACGAACCAGGTTCAGAATCAGAGACCCAAAAAATCCCAGTATTTCTTGTGCTCCTAAAATAGACACAAAATGCTGCAGTAACTCAGTGGGCCAGGCAATGGACAGGCAACTCAGTGGGTCCGATTCTGCCTAACCTGCTGAGTTACTGCAGCACTTTGTGTCTATCTCCGGTATCTACTAGCATCCGCAGTTCCTTTCGACACACTCTCTTATGCTCCCGTAAGGATAAGTGAGAAGATTCCATGAAATAAATTCAGGGAACTAGCACACAATGTGAATGAATAGCAGTATTTGTTTTCCTTGGCTGGTAATGTTAAAGGTCACTTCAGCTGCCTTTTCTAAATCTCCTCTAATTATCAGCCCACTGATTTCAGCAGCACATCCACCTGCATCTTGCATTTTTTAGTTTAGGTTAGTATAAAGATACAGCACAGAAACAGGCCCTTCGGCCCACCGAGTCTGTGCCGACCAGTGAACCCCATACACTGTACTATCCTACACACCAGGGACAATTTACAATTTTTTTTTTTAACAAAAGCCAAATTAACCTACAAACCTGTATGTCTGGAGTGTGGGAGGAAACTGGAGAAAACCCAATCGGTCACAGGTAGAACGTACAAAATACGCACAGGCAGCACCCGTAGTCAGGATTGAACTAGGGTCTCTGGCACTGTAAGTCAGCAACTCTACCGCTGCGCCACTGTGCCGCTCATCACCCATGTTTTTTTAAATGTATTTGCTGCTGGGATGTGGGCACATTTGTTGCCCATTCTTAATTTCTCCTGAACTGAGGAGGCTTTTGAGAATTAACTGTAATGGTGAGATTGCAACCACACAGAGGCAATATCCTGGAAGGCGGTTGTTGAACCAGGTGGGCTTGTATGACTTTGTTAGTTTCATGATTATCATTGTTAATACTAAATTTTCATACCAGATGTACTTCAACAGTGGCACACTTGTAGAGTAGCTGCCTCACAGCGCCTGAGGACCAAGTTTGATCCAGACCTCGGGTGCTGTCCATGTGTAGTTTGCTTGTTTGGTTCTAGTTTAGAGAAACAGGCCCTTTGGCCCACCGAGTTCATGCTGGTCAGTAATCCCCGTACACCAGCATTACCCTACGCATTAGCGACAATATATAATTTTTACCAAAGCCAAAATTACTTACAAACCTGTAGGTGTCTTTGGAGTGTGGGAGGAAACCAGAGCACCCAGGGAAAACCCACGTGGTCATGGGGAGAACGGACAGACTCCGTACAGACAGCACCCGTAGTCAGGATCAACCCCGAGTCTCTGAAGCTGTAAGGCAGCAACTTGCGCCACCATGCAGCCCTTATTATTTCTGTAATCATGTGGGTTTCCTCCAGTGATCCAGATTCCTCCTACATCCCAAAAACCCCAAGATGTGTGGGTTTGTAGGTTAATTGACGTCTGTAAAATTGCTCCTAATGTGTGGGGTGTAGATGAGAAAGTGGGATAACGTAGAACTGATGTGCATGGGTATTTGATGGTCATTGTGACCTTGCTTGGACAAAAGGCCTGTGTCCATGCTGCATCTCCAAATGAAACTAAAGTAAACTAAACTAAAATTTATCAGGCTGAGAGGGAGTCAACCTCATATCTCTGGAAAGAGTTGTCCAAGTCATTGGAAACCATCCCAGCAAATTAACCACTCCGCTATTGTATTTTACTTCGGAGTCACGTGAGTGACTACGTGAAGAACCCCGTACAGCCGTTCGTGCGTCATTACGTCAGACGTTTTTCGTGCAGGCGACTGTGGAGCAGCTCAGCTCCTCCATGGTAAGTCTAAAAAAGTTGCAGGTAAGTGTTATTTTTTCTTACCTGTTCTAGGTCTCCTGCAGGAACCTCCGGGGTTTTTGCAGTGGATGTTCGCGATGACCGACGAGGGAACCAGCCTAGGGCTTTGGGGGGGGAAACCCTGGTCCGACCGCGGAAGCGGAGAGCTGGGAAAGTCGGGTTCGCGATCGGAGTCACTGATAACGCGGTCAGTGACTCCACAGGTTGGGTTCCCGGGTAGGGGAAACCCGAGAATAGTGCGGTTTTAGACCGCAGTAGTCCCTAGGGGATGGGGCTTAACGGACCTGAACGGTCTGCCTGGGTTCCCGGTGGAGGGGAAACTCAAGCATATGCGGTTCTAGACCGCAGTAGTCCCCAGGACATGGGGTTAAAATTAATTTAAATGGTTAAACTGGGTTCCCGGTGCAGGGGAAACCCAGGTATATGTGTGGTTCCCAGACCACAGTAGTCCCCAGCGCATGGGGTTAAGACAAACCTAAATGGTTAGGCTGGGTTCCCGGTGCAGGGGAAACCCAGGTATATGTGTGGTTCTCAGACCACAGTAGTCCCCAGGTAATGGGGTTAATTCACATAAATCATTAGCCTGCGTGCCAGGAGGGTACCGTGGGTATATATTTATATATATATATTATATTTATATGGATTCCTGGTGAGGGGAAATTCACCTATGGGGTTCCCAAACTACAATAATCCCCAGGATATGGGGACAACTGACAAAATAGTCAGTACAATTGGGAAAGTTGGGAGATTTCACCTCTGGGAATTAATTTAGAGAGCAGCACTTTTGGGAAGGGCTGCTTCATGGGAATGTCAAGTTATGGCAGTGCCAGCCTATGGGAAAGGCTGTGTCAGCAGTATCTTTGTTTAGGACTGCTAATGGGGATGCCAAGCTATGGTAGGCTAGCCTGATGGAGAGGCTGTGCCAGCAGTGCCTTTGCTCAGGACTGCTCATGGGGATGCCAAGCTATGGCAGGCAAGCCTATTGGAGAGGCTGTGCCAGCAGCACCTTTGATCAGGGCTGCTTATGGGGATACCAAACTATGGCAGGCTAGCCTATTGCAGAGGCGGTGCCAGCAGTACCTTTGCTCAGGACTGCTCTAAGGGAATGCCAAGTTATGGTAGGCTAGCCTATTGGAGAGGTTATGCCAGCAGCACCTTTGCTCAGGGCTGCTTGATGAGAATGCCAAATCTATGGCAAATACTGGGCTATGGGAAAGTCCGGGCCAGCAGCTACTTTGTTCGGGGCTGCTTCATGGGCACCAGGGGTACCTTGTTAGGGCTGCTTTATGGGAATAGCAGTTTAGTAGGGTATTCCCTTTCACAGTGATCATGGGGGATGAGGAGGCATTGTTAGGTTAAGGCAATATAACAGAATGATGACAAAAGTATTCAAAGTAAACTATACACAGTTTTAAAAGCGCTTGTGCTAAAATCCGCTGTCTAGTCTCAAACTATATTTGAGAAATTGGGCTCCTCTATCCAGTTAGATTAAGTCCTATCAAATAGATTTGTAGGATGTTGGGATTTACTTTTAGGTATTCAATTGGCCATGATGCCGGCCTGGGCAACAGATTGCAGTCAATAAGACTTTGGTAACAGTTGTTGGTATAAAACAGTTATAGTCGTTGGATTAATTGTTAAGTGCATAGATGCAATTCAGGTGTGTAAGTACCTGCAACAGTTATTTTGTTAAATGGTTAATTAGTAAGTGCCATCTAGGTCATTGTTAACGCCAGCTGAAATTAATAATGTCACGATGATGGACAAACAGTGTTCATTACTGCTCTAGTAGTTGTTAGGTAAACCTTTTATTCTATTGCAAATTGGTGCTAATGGCCTAAATGGGAAATGGTGTCAGCAGGGCTTTGTAGCAGGCCTGCTTTATGGCTCCCTCATGTAAGAGGTGAGCATGTGGGATTGGTATAGTTTAACGCCGAGTCTGAGGGTATAGCCATAGAGCATGCCCAAGAGATCGGGGCATGTGCCAGAGGTCTAGGCCTGGCAAGAAAGTTACCATCCCAAACACAATATGCAGTGAACACCGCTTTCAGGGGATATTACAGTTGGCTGCCGAATCTTCTATTCAGGTAAGACTTTTCCATAGGAGTAACCTGGAGGGCGAAGCACAAGCTATTGGAACAAGCAAGGTTTCATAGTTTTGGCAACAATGCATCCCATGTCTTTTTTGGCAGTAGCGGTTCACTGAAGTTGCTGGCAGCATGAAACCTGGCCAGAGGTTCCATGCACTGGACTTGTGCTACTCTACAATTAAGGGACCACTTGCAGTTTGGTAGGTGTATACTTAGTTATACAGTACAAATGATTGAGACATTATCAGCTACTTTGAACGGTAAATGTAAAATGTACAATATTGGTTTTCAAGCAGATTAGAGTGGACAGGTTCAGTATAAGGACCAAGATTGTCTTGCTAGACTGGCTCGGAAATCGGGCCACAGTTGCTATTTAAGGTAGTTACCAAGTAGCTGAAAGATCATCTCGAGTTTGGAGATGGAACAGATTTGCATGACTTGCCCAAAAAGTTCTGTTATTAGTATCAACTATTTATAGACTCTACGGGCATTGTATGGGCTATAGAGTGATTGGACAAATAAGCATATTGTCATGCTCATGTTCAGGTTGATGCATTGTGATGATGGCATATGTTAGTCACGAGGGTGTAATCGGTTAAAGAATCACTGGAATGGTTACATAGTTTTGTTGCCACAGGAGAATCATCAAGTGTGGGTAATGGCAACACAGAGTTGGTGTTGAATTGCACTGTATTATGAAATTCTGGTTCAATGGAACACCTAATATGAATATATGTATATGTGTATACATATGTATGTTGGTTTCATGTTTATTTCACTGGTTGCAAAATATTTGGCATAGCAGTGGTGAAAGATACATTCTCGCCAAAAGGAGCAGGAGGGTCTTTTATGGCTACCTCCATTTTGTCTCATCAATCAAGGTTTCAAATAAAGTCATTAAGAGGCTTTAAGTTCCTATTGTGTGATTATGCAAATTGATTCCCGATTTGTTGCAAATAATTATATAACCTTTTTGGTTATTTTAAACTTAAATTTGCTTGTTCAGCCTGAGGTTTCGGAAATCAGATGTTGCATGATAAACTCAAAGTTATGTTCTGCAGGTCTAACAAACTGCCTAAGGTTTGGGTTGTTACATCTATCCTTCTATGTGTTCAAAGTGTTTGCATAGCACCAAACGGCTGAATTTCTTTTCCAGGAGATGAAAGAGTTTGTTATGCTTATGTTCCATGGAAAATGGTATTGATTGCTAATGTTTCAAGTTCATGCTTAATGATTGTCTGTTACTTATGGAGTTATACGGCCATTAATTGGCTCGATGAGCTTCCTCATTGAATTGGCTGTAGCAAACGAGACTCACTCTGTCGGGTCCACACCGGTTATCAAGGGGTAGGATATCTTCAACATGGGTCCCAGGACCAGTATAATGCCATATGCGATGTTGATATTTGTGAACACTATTTCACCAGGAGGCAGCAACTATATCCTTAAATTTGGCTGGATTAGGTAGTTATCCTTCTGGCTCTGGTTTAGTGCAGCAGGTTCAGTCGCTAAATAATTGTGATGGTACAGGATGATAATGTCTGTAAATTATAATATATAATATGTTATAAAGACTTGAGCAGACCAGAAGGGGGTCAGGTCTCAAAATAGTCACAGGCATACCAGGGGACCTTTGATAAGGTAAGCACACATGTATACAACCATATGTCAAGGTCATCAAGAACCTTGGAGTTCTGGACTAGCAATGTTGTTAGTCACAAAGAATTTGGGAGAACGTATTGTTCATGGCATTCCAGATGAGGAAAACGGAGTTATGTTATGTACTAATGGATTCTGTTTCCAGATCTCATTCCACCAGGGCTGCTACAACGTCAGCAGCAAGGGTATTTATGTTCCGCTGGGTCGCATTGTTGCGGCTGGAGTATGGTCCATCGAATGAATCTCCAAACATCTGTAATGACCCATTGGTGCACCAGGAGTATTGTTAACTCTATTTATGTTCTGGTTATATGTTCCATCTGGGTGAGAGATGGAAATATTATTGTTTCATTTAAACAGCATCAGCATGTTTTACATCTATGTTATGACTGTATGCATTATGAATGTTTTCCCTTCATTTGTCAATGAAGCAGCTGTGGTTGTGTATACTCGTTTCACACGGCATGAAATCACAGAGCTTTGAAGTCTTCACGTAGTCACTCACGTGACTCCGAAGTAAAATAGTAAGATTAAACAAGAACTTACCAGTTTGAAGTTTGATCTTTATTTTATGAGGAGTCGAGTTGAGGGACTACGTGCCCTCCGCTCCCAGCCCTCATAGATTTCATCTGGTAGTTCTAGTCTTTATCTTATATTATACTTCAGTTATTATTTGCTGTGATTTCACACCGTTGCTTTGAAGATTGACGCACGAACGGCTGTACGGGGTTCTTCACGTAGTCCCTCAACTCGACTCCTCATAAAATAAAGATCAAACTTCAAACTGGTAAGTTCTTGTTTAATCTTACTATTATCTACACTAATGAATTATCAGGCTAAAACCGGCCACACGCGAATTGGAGGAACAGCACCTCATATTTCACTTGGGCAGCTACAACCCAACAGTATAAATGTTGATTTTTCCAATTTTAAGTAATCCCTGCATTCCCTCTCCCCCACCTCCCTCTTCCCCACCCTAGCCATCCAACTGTTCATATACCTGTATCCCTTTGTTATTTATCACCTCTTTGCAAGCCAACAAAGGGCCATTGTGGGCGCCACCCTTCTTTGGTCATCTGTGCAGTAGCTACAAGGTTAGGTCGGAGACTGACCTTCCTGAGCAAGTGACTAGTCTCCTGACTCTGCCTTGCCTTTTGACCATCTACTATAAACAAATTTGTGTTGACTTAGAAACTTGACACTTTATTTTTTTGATTTGCAAGGTTTTTTTGATTCGTAACTAATATTTAACCTGTTTCTCACATTTCCCTTCATCTGTGCAACGACAGGACATGTTTTTAAGAAGCTTAGATCACTAATGTCAACTGCAAATCAAGTTGTTGTCAGTTCCAAAGTTTAAAGGAGATGTGTGGGGGAAACATTTTGTACAGAGGGTGGTGGGTGCTTGGAACGCACTGCCAGGGCCGGTGGTGGAGACAGATAGAGCCATAGAGTAATACGATGTGGAAACAGGCCCTTCGGCCCAACTTGCCCACACCAGCCAACACGTCCCATCTACACTAATCCCACCTACCTGCATTTGGCACATATTATTTGAAACATGTCCTATACATGTACCTGTCTAAATGTTTCTTAAACGTTGCGGTACAAACTGCCTCAACTGCCTCCTCCGGCAGCTTGTTCCATACACCCACCACCCTTTGTGTGAAAACATTATCCCTCAAGTTCCAATTAAATCTCTCCCCCCTCACCTTAAACCTATGTCCTCTGGTTCTTGATTCCCCTTCTCTGGGCAAGAAACTCTGTGCGTCTACCCCTATTCCTCTCATGATTTTGTACACCCTTCATCCTCCTGCACTCCAAAGAATAGAGTCTGAGACTGCTCAAACGCTCCCTATAGCTCAGGCCCTCGAATCCTGGCAACATCCTCATAAATCTTCTCTGCACCCTTTCCAGCTTGACAGCATCTTTCTGATAACATGGTGCCTAGAACTGAACCGACTACTCTAAATGCAGCCTCATCAATGCCTTATATAACTGCAACATGTCCTCCAAACTTCTATACTCAATACTCTGATGAAGGTCAATGTGCGAAAAGCCTTTTCGACCACCCTATCTACCTTTGATGCCACAGACGTGATGGCAGTGTTTAAAAAGCTTTCAGATGATCACATGGGTGTGCAGAGAATGGCGGGGGAATGGCGGGAACTTTTGTCGGCGGCAGTCTGCTGAAAAATCATCCAAGTGGGACAGGTCCATAAGGCTTTATAAGGCACTGGTCATACATGGAGTTATGGAAACAGGCCCTTCGGACCAACTTGCCCACACCGGCCAACATATCCCAGCTACACTAGTCCCCCCTGCCTGCGCTTGGTCCATAACCCTCCAAACCTGTCCTATCCATGTATCTATCTAACTGTTTCTTAAACATTGGGATAGTCTCATCCACAACTACCTCCTCTTGCAGCTTGTTCCATTCACCCACCACCCTTTGAGTGAAAAAGTTACCCTTCAGATTCCTTCACCTTAAACCTATGTCCTCTGGTCCTCGAATCCCCTACTCGGGGCAAGAGACTCTGTGTATCTACCGGATCTATTCCTCTCGTCAGACTGCATTTGGAGTATTGTGAGCAATTTTTGGGCCCCATAATTGAGGAAGGATGTGCTGGCGCCAGAGAGGGTCCACAGGAGGTTTACAAGAATGATCCCACGAATGAGTGGGTTACAATATGATGAGCGTTTGACAGTGCTGGGCCTCTACTTGCTGGTGTTTAGAAGGATGAGGGATGACTCCACTGAAACTTACCGAATAGTGAAAGACTCAGATAAAGTGGATGTGGTGAACATGTTTCCACGAGTGAGAGAGTCTAGGACCAGAATTCATTGCCACAGAAGGCTGTGGAGGCCGTCAATGGATATTTTTAAGGCAGAGATAGATTGATTCTTAATTAGTACGGGTGTCCAGGGTTATGGGGAAAAGACAAGAGTATGGGGTTGAGAGGGAAATATAGATCAGTCATGATTGAATGGCGGCGTAGTCTTGAGGGGCCGAGTGGCCTAATTCTGCTCCTATGAACTTATTACTTATCTTGAAATAACAACTTTCTCCATCACTGGCACACTGTGTTTGCATTATAGACTGGCACCAGAATTATCCTTGACTCCAAAAACCTATCACCATTATCCTTAGAAGAAGATGACAATCGGCAATGCAATATCTGTAAAATTTCCTCCAAGTCACACACCATCATGCTGAGAATATATTGGTGGTGTTTCTTCAAAAAAATAATTTATTTAAACTAAAAACAAATAGACAAATCTAAGGGATGTCTTATTATTTATCATAAAAAGTAAAAATACAGGGCAATAATTTAGTTTAGAGATGCAGCGTGGAAACAGGCACTTCAGCCCACCGGGTCTGTGCTGACCAGCAATCACCCGTACACTAGTTCTATCCTACACCCTAGTGACAATTCGTAGAAGCCGACTAACCTACAAACCTGCATGTCTTTGGAATGTGGGTGGAATCCAAAGCACCCGGAGAAAACCCACGCAGTCACAGGGAGAACGTACATACTCTGTATTGACAGAACCCGTAGTCTGGATCAAACCCGGGTGTCTGCGGCTGTAAGGCAGCAGCTGCTCACTGTGCCACCCAATAGAAAATATCTGGTGATATCCATGCCAGTTATTGCTTCTGTCAAAGGTTCAATGGTACCTTATTGTCACATGTACAGTACCTAGGTGCAGTGAAATTCCTTTTTCGACATCCAATTCAGTAACAATCATAGTTAAGTACAAGAGTGGAGGAATAGTTGACTACACTGAGACAATACACAAGACAATACACAATATTTCCTGCACCATTTTGTATTATTCCGAGTCCAAAGTTGAAACAAAAAGTCGAA
This sequence comes from Raja brachyura, assembly GCA_963514005.1. The sequence goes on from OY740788.1 coordinate 59,205,864, forward strand.
AATTGTCAGCCACAAAGACCCGCTCCTTTGATCAAGTACCCGTACACCACCGATTTTCCAGCACCCTTGGTTTCAGATCATTACTGGATTATTTGTTTTGCCAGACCAACAGATGTCATAACCTCGAGAGGAGTCCAAAGGTACTGGGACAGTCTGCCCAAGCCATCAGGGAGCCAAGATACTGGCCTGCAAAGTCGGCTATGGGAACAGATCTGCCGGATCCGTCCATGCCCGCTGATCGGCCGCAGGAATCCCGATGAGGTCAAGATCAACTGCCTCACCCAGCCGAGGCGCCACATTTTCGGGGCTCATCCAAGGGGGATTTTAAGTGCTCTCCCGTTATTTTGTCTGGATTAATGGAGGTGCTGGACCACCAGTTCGTGGTGGAACAGTTCTGCTACTAAAACCTAACTTGTTTGTTCTCTTTCCCACTTCTCATGAAGGGCCACGAAATTGAACCATAATCGTTTTTTCTTTCCACATTGTTTAATGAAAGATAAAGTTCAGGAAAGTCCAATAAAAGATAGTCCAGAAGTCTCCAGTGAGGTAGATAGTAGCTCTCCAGTTGGTGATAGGATGGTTTAGTTGCCTAATAACAGCTGGGGGAAAACTGTCCCTGAATGCATTTAGTTTTGAGTTTTATTTGCACACTTAAAAACATAGAAACATAGAAAATAGGTGCAGGAGTAGGCCATTCGGCCCTTCGAGCCTGCACCGCCATTCAATGTGATCATGGCTGGTCATCCAACTCAGTATCCCGTACCTGCTTTCTCTCCATACCCCCTGATCCCTTTAGCCACAAGTGCCACATCTAACGTCCTCTTAAATATAGCCAATGAACTGGCCTCAACTACCTTCTGTGGCAGAGAATTCCAGAGACTCACCACTCTCTGTGTAAAGAATGTTTTCCTCATTTCGGTCCTAAAGGAATTCCCCCTTATCCTTAGACTGTGACCCCTTGTTCTGGACTCCCCCAACATCGGGAACAATCTTCCAGCATCTAGCTTGTCCAACCCCTTAAGAACTTTGTAAGTTTCTATAAGATCCCCCCTCAATCTTCTAAATTCCAGCGAGTACAAGCCGAGTCTATCCAATCTTTCCTCATATGAAAGTCCTGACATCCCAGGAATCAGTCTGGTGAATCTTCTCTGTACCCCCTCTATGTCAAGGATGTCTTTCCTCAGATTTGGAGACCAAAACTGTACGCAATACTCCAGGTGTGGCCTCACCAAAACCCTGTACAACTGCAGTAGAACCTCCCTGCTCCTATACTCAAATCCTTTCGCTATGAATGCTAACATACCATTTGCTTTCTTCACTGCCTGCTGCACCTGCATGCCTACTTTCAATGACTGGTGTACCATGACATCCAGGTCTCATTGCATCTCCCCTTTTTCTAATCGGCCACCATTCAGATAATAATCTACCCTCCAGTTTTTGCCATCAAAGTGGATAACCTCACATTTATCCACATTATACTGCATCTGCCATGCATCTGCCCATTCACTCAGCCTATCCAAATCACCCTGCAGCCTCCAAGCATCCTCCTCACACCTAACTATACCCCCCAGCTTGGTATCTCCACAACTATACCCCCACTTCTGCATCTCTTGCCTGATGGGAGAGGAAATGCGGGGGTGTCGGGGTGAGAATCATCCTTGATTATGTTGGTGGCCTTGCCGAGGCAGTGTGAAGTGTAGATGGAGTCAATGGAAGGGAGGTTAGTTTGCGTGATGGTTAGTCTGGGCTGCGTCCACAATTCTCTGCAATTTCTTGCGGTTTTGGATAGAGATGTTTGTAAACCGTGCTATGATGCATCCTGATAAAATGCTTTCTGCGGCGCATCTGTAGAAGTTGGTAGGAGTTGTTGCCAAACTTTCTAAGCCTTCTAAGGAAGGCCATAGGTTTAAGGTGAAGGGGAAAAGATTTAATAGGAATCTGAGGAGTAGCTTTTTCACACAAAGGGTTGTGGATGTATGGAACAAGTGGCTAGAGGAGGTAGTTGAGGCAGGGACTATCCCAACACTTAAGTAGTAGTTAGACAGATACATTAGCAATGCTACAAAATTTTGAGATTTTAAAAATCAAGTCTGCAATTTATCCCATCAGATAAAGCATAAAAAGAAGTTTAATTTGACACCTAATTCACTTTCATATCTTCAGTATTAAGAAAGTTATGACCATTTTCATACTCGGCAATTAGCATCTTGTTCCCCATTGCCTTTCAATTGACTTAACTCAAAAGCTGTGATCTAGAACCGTTAAAAGCCCATAACATTCTTAAAAATTAAGAGAACTCAATGAAATTTTCAGTTATTATAGATTGAAGCATTTCGAAACAAATATGAAACAATCTTACTTGGATGACCTGAAATTAAAGCATATAATTAGTTAGTTATCTAATTGTAGCTAATTACAAAATTCAATGAGTAGATCTAAACATCTATCCATTTCTTAAGAAAAGATAAACTTTTTTAAAATTGCCTAAGTGTCCAAATAACATTCACACAATAATCCACAATATAACATAATTTTTAAATCTAATTTTCATGAATTTCTGGGCCAAATGGAAGGAATTTAGTGTTTAATGCCTGTAAATTAATGGCCATTTAAATCAACTAGCGAGTGGGTTTTAGTGGAATGCGGTGGATTGGAACGTTGCGGTTTGCGGTGAAGTCAGTATGCAAAATACTGTTGGTTCATACTTTTTTTTTGGACCCCATTTCGCAACATGAAAATATTATTAAAGCCTCCATAAAAACCAACTTTTAATATAAAAATAAACTGTGTACCTTTTTTTCTCCCCTACGCGAAATCCTTCCCGTTGTCGGCGCTCACGGCTTTTGAAGGTGATTTTTAAATTACTCTAGATAATAAATAATCTAGCGTAATTTAAAAATACCTTCATTAATGAAATGTCGGAGCGATTTTTCTTCCGCAACGAAATTGCCCGACATGGATCGATTTGCCCAGTCTGTAGAAAAACGGCACTTTAAGCCCGCCCCCCTCTGAAAGGCGCCAAAGTCACGCACACGGGGAGCGGCAGAACTGCAGCGCTGCTCAAGGAAAGTTTTGTAACATACCTAGATACATGGTTAGGACAGGTTTGGAGGGATAGGGACCAAATGCTGGTATGAAAACCCACATGGTCATAGGGAGAACGTACAAACTCTGTACAGACAACACCCGTAGACAGGATCAAACCCGGGTCACTGGTGCTGTGAGGCAGTAACTCCATTGCTGCACCGCTGTGCCATTCAAATGTGTAAGGAGTGAATGAGAAAGTGGGATAACGTAGAACTAGTGTGAACGGTTGATCCATGGTCGGCGTGGACTTCCTGAACCAAAGGGCCTGTTTCCACACTGTATCTCTAAACTAAACTAAAACCACTTTGGGAAGAGAAAATGATGGCAGAGACTGATGAGGTAAACAGATAGGAGTGACACCATGTGAAAACCTGAATGGATCTGAAAAATGGACAAGAGGCAATGAAGGGAGACATAGCTTTGTCAAAAGCTACAAAAGGATTGTGCAGGATTAGGAGGGATACTGCACCATTATTTCTAACTTGAATAGTTTCATTGAAAAGCCAAAAAAGCTGCTTTTTTTGTCATCTCTCAACTAACTGGACACATTTCAAGCAGACAGCAAATAAATAAACTCCAACAGTAAGAGTCCAATTGGGAAAAACATGATGAAGGCATTCATGCAAAACTGTAAACATATTGTAAGACATATGCAGTCTTCGTAATATGCTTTAGGATATAGCAGCACATTCAGAGTTTATACGTCATTTGAGCCCCAACGGCATGCGAGAAACCTATGAAAAGTTTTGAGCCATTCTGAATATAAATAAAACTGCAGCGCGCTACAGGCTGAGATAATTCATTTAATTTCTGCGTCAGGACATTTTAATACAGAGGATATTGGTCTCATGTGATTCACCCATAGAAGCCAGTCATTTCATTGAGTCATAGTCATACAGCGTGGAAACAGGCCCTTCGGTCCAACTTGCTCACACCGACCAACATGCTCCATCTACATTAGTCCCACTTGCCTGCATTTGGCCCATAACCCTCTAATTCTGTCCTAATTGCTTCTTAAACGTTGCAATAGTCACAGCCTCAACTACCACCTCCGACAGCTTGTTCTATACACCCACCATCCTTTACTTGAAAAAGTTACTCCTCAGATTTATATTACATCTTTCCCCCTTCACCATGTCTTCCAGTTCTCAATTCCCCTACTCTGGGCAAGAGACTCTTTGCGTTTACCCGATCTACTCCACTCATGTTTTTGTACAACTCTATAAGATCACCTCTCATCCTCATGCACTCCGAGGAATAAAGTACTAGCCTGCTCAACCTCTTTCTCAGGCCCTCGAGTCCTGGCGACATCCTAGTAATTCCTCACTGTACCCTGTCTATTTAAGGTCATTTTAAATGGTGCTCGCTTATTCCTTCTAAACAATCCATATATTTCATAAGACTGAGACAGCCAAGATGTCTTGACTCATGAAGTGTTGTCTGAAACTTCACACCCACACATTCTGATCAATCGAATGCAGACCTGGTTAATAAATTCCCTGGGTAGCATGAATCAGGAAATTATATACTGTTCAAAACAAAATTGGACGTTTTAATAATCTGCTCAATATGTTACGAGCTACCAGTTAAATTTGTTGATAAAATCTGCTGAAAAATGACTAAACGCTGTTAACAATACATCTAGGAATCAAACTGTCACTGAAAGCAAGGAAGTGTGCAATACTTACAGGGGATCCGAAACGTATTGCTTGGCAATAAAAAACACACAGCAATGTGATGAATGAACAGGGGGGAAAACATTTAATGTGCCACTGTGAATCATAATTTCCTGGGTGTGATGCAAGAATACGGTGACTAGGCAACGTTTGGCAAAATCTTTTTTCCATCAAAGTCAAACTTTAACACCTGGGCAATAAGTTGTTGAGATGTATAAGCTGACAACCCATGGAATGTAATACCAGGGGCACCTTGGCAAAGTATGTACCTGAACCCAATGTTCAGAGGGATGGAAGCAAGCATCAAAGGTGGGCAACGTTGAAAGTCGGGTTTTAGGCTCACACAGCACAGAAACAGGCCGTTCGGCCCAACCTGTCCATGCCGACCGAGATGCATCTACACCAGTTCCACTTGCCTGCATTTGGCCCATATCCCTCTAAACCTTAATGTAATAAGAAGGAACTGCAGGTGCTGGTTTATGTCAAGGATAGACACACAGTGCAAGAATATCTCAACAGGTCAGGCAGCATCTCTGAAGAAATGGAAAGGTAACATCACCTATCCATGATCTTCGGAGATACTGTGTGATCCACTGAGTTACACCAGCATTTTGTGCCCTTTTGTATAAACCAGGATCTGCAGATCTTTGTTTCTACTATAGAGGCTCCCCAACTAACGTAAAGGTCATGTCCCGTGGACCCTTGCATGAATCAGACGTTACAGAAATCGGAAAGGAAGTGCGACTGTGCACACGTAAATTTACAATTCAAAGCGGAGACCACGTGGGAGCTCCGGCGTGAAGACTATATGGGAGCTCCAGCGCGGAGACCAAGTGGGAGCTCCGGCATGAAGACTATGTGGGAGCTCCGGCGCAGAGACCAGGTGGGAGCTCCGGCGCAGAGACCAGGTGGGAGCTCCGGCGCAGAGACCAGGTGGGAGCTCCGGCGCAGAGACCAGGTGGGAGCTCCGGCGCAGAGACCAGGTGGGAGCTCCAGCGCAGAGACCAGGTGGGAGCTCCAGCGTGGAGACCAGGTGGGAGCTCCAGCACGGAGATCAGGTGAGAGCTCCGGCGCAGAGACCACGTGGGAGCTCCGGAGTGGAGACCAGGTGAGAGCTCCGGTGTGGAGACCACGTGGGAGCTCTGGTGTGGAGATTGTGTGGGGAGAATCCATGCGAACAGCTAACTGGCTTGTGGAAATGGCACGGCAGTGGATTGCTACCGAGATGCGCAACTTGGAAATACAGCAGTGGGTTTAAAGAATTGCTTACGTCAGTATGAGTTTACATTAGCTGCCTACAACATAATGTAGCATGCCTGTACTTGTTTTTGGAAGTAACTAGACTATGTGCTCACATGGGAGGGCTGGTCCCCCAATGCAATATTCCACCTCTCCACCAATTCCAATATTGGTGGCCAGTGAGAGGGGGGGGGGGGGGGGGGGGGGGGGGGGGGGGCTTTCTGGAGCACTAGAATGGGTGTTGTGGGCCAAACAGACTGGTTTCCAGAGGGCTAGTATGGACATTGTGAGCCAAATGGATTATTGGACTCGCAGTTCAGTCAGTCACAGCTGGTGGGCTCACACAGACACACACACACCCTCCATCACACGCACACACTCACACATATGCACACTCACCCTCTATTTCTCTCACACACACTAACACCCTCCATCACTCACACACACGCACACTCACCCTCCATCTCTCACACACAATCACACCCTCCATCACTCACGCACCCTCCATCACTCACGCACCCTCCATCACTCACACACACACACACACACACACACACACACACACACACATACAACATATATATGACAGTAAAACTCTCTTGAATCTACTCACACGGCTGAGCGCGGCCTCTGGACTTAGCGGGACCTCCGGATTGAGTGTGTTCTCTTGACTCAGCATGACGCAGACTCACAGTTCAATGAATCAGCACGACACAGACTTACAGTTCAGTGCAATCAGCATGGTGCGGACTCATAGTTCAGTTCAATCAGCACGGTGCAGACTCACAGTTCAGTTCACTCATGGCGCAGACTTACAGTTCAGTTCATTCACGGTGTAGACTCACAGTTCTGGATTCAACTCCCACTCACGGCATAGACTCATAGTTCTGGAATCAACTCTCACTCACGGTCTTCCGGGCTGACTGACTCATGTCCGGCCTCCGGGGCTCTATTCTCCTGGCCCCCAGAAGGGGCGTTACCTTCATCATGGCGACAGACAGGCGAGAAGACCAATCTGCTGATCTCACAATTTTTTTAACATTCATAACTTTTCTATTATTTCACCGATCGAAAAAAAACCTTGGGGTGCTTGGCGGAGAGGAGGACGGTGAGTATGATGGCGAAAAAATCATAGCGATATAGGGTTAAAGAAGGAACTGCAGATGCTGGAGAATCGAGGGTTACACAAAAGGGGGACATATTAGCTGTCATTTACATTATACTATACTCTGTTAGTTTCACTCATAGAGTGATAGAATCATACAGCACTGAAAAAGGCACTTCGGCGCAACACATCTGACCAAGATGGCCCATCTAATTAGTCCAATTACCAGCATTTGGCCCTCATCCCTATGAACCTTTCTTATTCAAGTACCTGCTCAAGTGTCTTTTAAATGTTGACATTGCACCTGCCTCAACTACTTCCTCTGGCAGCTCGTTCAGTACACCCAACACCCATTGTGTGAAAATGTGTTGCCCCTCAGATTCTTACTAAATTTTAACCTTCAACCTATGCCTTCTAGTTGCCAATTACCCACCAGTGGGAAAAAGACTGTGCTTTCACCCTATCAATGCCCATCATGATTTTATGTACCTCTATAAGGTCACCTCTCAGCCCCCTACACTCCAAGGAATAAGGTCCTAGCCTGCTCAGCTTCTCCTTTTTGCTCAGTACTTTTGAGTCCTGGCTACATCCTCATAAATATTCTCTGCACCCTTTCCACCGTAATCGCATCTTTCCTACAGCAGCGTGGCGAAACGCGGCCAAAAGTTTAGTTTAGTTTCGAGATACAGCGCGGAAAAAGGGCCTTCGGCCCACCGAGTGCACGCCGACCAGTAATCCCTAACTCCATAACTGGAGTGCTGTCCCTAACTGAAATCAATGCTCCAAGAGCGTCTCACCAACATTTTAAACTGCAACATAACCTCCCAACTTCTAGAATTAATTCCCTGACAATTGAAGACCAGCGTGCCGGATGTTTTCTTCACCACCTTTTCCAGTTTAATGGCATCTTTCCTATAACAGCATGACCAAAACCGACCACAATATTCCACTCCAATTGTACACACATACACGGTTTACATGAAAGATCCTATTGCACAACTTCCAGAATGGCATTCAAACTTGTCTCAATACGATAACTACCATAACCATCACTAATCTAACTGCAGGTTGTGAGATCAAACTGTGCCTGAGAGTGCAGGGAAAGGCACGCTGGTGCAGCGGTAGAGTTGCTGCCTTACAGCTCTTGCAGTGCCAGTGACCCAGGTTCGATCCTGACTACGGGTGCTGTCGGTACGGAGTTTGTACGTTTTCACTTGACAGCGTGGGTTTCCTCCCACTCTCCAAAGACGTACAGGTTTGTAGGTTAATTAACTTGGGGTTGTATACTTGGTATAAGTGTAAATTGTCCCTAGTGTGTCTAGGCTTGTGTTAATGTGCGGGAATCGCTGGTTGGTGTGGACTCGGTGGGCAGAAGGGCTTGTTTCCACACTATATCTCTAAACTACACAAAACTAAACTATAGTTGGAGAGTGCTTCAGTTCTAATTCCCATTCCTTCCCTCAGCAGCATCTACACGGACCAGTACTGTTCAATCAAGACTTGATTAGAACACATTCACAGATGGTTATCAAAGCTTAAGTATATGATGCTGTGGGGAAATGCACATTCCCTTTATGGAAAGGTGACTTTGTTATCGACTCAGCACAGTCTCTAATATGAAACTCAGTCCTCCAAGGTTTATGTTGCACAAATGAGAAGAAAATTAAATAAGCGAAACATATGCGCACGATATATGTTATAAGGAACTGCAAGAAACAAGAAGTTGCTTTAATAAAATGATACAAAGTGCCGGAGTAACTCAACGCATCAGGCATTATCTCTGGACACATGAATTAGTGGCAGCACAGTGGCGCAGCGGTAGGGTTGCTGCCTTACAGCATCAGAGACTCAGGTCTGATCCAGACTACGGGGTACTGTCTGTATGGAGTTTGTACGTTCTCCCCATGACCGCGTGGTTTTCTCCGGATGCGCCAGTTTCCTCCCACGTTGCAAAGACGTGCAGGTTTGTAGGTTAATTGGCTTTGGTAAAAACTGTAAATTTCCTAGTGTGTAGGATAGTGCTAGTGTATGGGGATCGCTTGTCGGCAAGGACACGGTGAGCCGAAAGGCTTGTTTCCACGATGTATGTTTAAACAAAACTAAACTAAAGGTAGCATTTCACGGCAGATTCTGAAGAAGGCACCCGACACCTATCCATGTTCTCCAAAGATGCTGCCTGATCCATTGAGTTACTCCAATGTGCCTTAAAAAAATATATTTTATAAGGTGCTATATTTAGCATTTATATTGTCCAGCTGTGAACAATAATCCTAACCGTGGCACACAAAAAGATCACTAATAAGTAAGGGAAGGTTTAAGACTTGACTTCCGCACCAACCACGGTACTTCATCAATATGAGGAAGATGCATTGCTGCAATTTTAGACAGTAAAGCACTTAAGTCAATTCTATTGGGAAATAAATAAACAGTTCAATCGAAAATAACAAGAATACCTAGAAGTGATTACATGGTGAATAATGGGGGAAAATAAGAATGAACTATCTAATTTCAGGAGTTCTCAAACCACTTCACAGAAAATTAAGCACTTTAGATGTGTAGTCCCAATAGTAATGACAAGAATGTGACCACAAGTTCCCAGAAATGTGGGAAGTTAATGTACCCATTTATTGCTGTTCTTAAAGGATACTGGGTGGAACTAGTTGGCCGAGAAATCCTACGATGTAGTGTAATGCTTACCTACTCTTCGCCAGGTAGCTTCATACAACATAGAACAGAGAACAGTACAGCATAAACACAGGCCCTTCAGCCCACCAGGTCTGTACTGAACATGATGGCAAGACCAACTCTTATCTGCCTGCACAGAATCCATATCCCTCCATTCCCTCCTTATCCATTTGCTATTAATGGTTCGATGGTTCTTTATTATGACATGTACCAATGTACAGAGAAATTATTTTAGACTTTAGCAATACAGAACGGCAACAGGCCCTTTGGCCGATTGAGTCTGTGCCGACCAGCGATCACCCCGAACACTCGCGTTATTCTACACTGGCAATAATTTCCAATTTTAACAAAGCCAATTAACCTACAAATCTGAAGATAGACACAACATGCTGGAGTAGCTCAGTGGGACAGGGAGCATCTCTGGAGAGAGGGAATGGGTGTCATTTCAGGTCTAGACTGTGCTACTCCAGCATTTTGTGTCTACCTTCGATTGAAACAAGCGTCTGCAGTTCTTTCCTAAACCTACAAAACCTGTGCGTCTTTGGAGAGTGGGAGGAAATTGGAGGAAACCCTAGCCGTCACAGGAAGAAGGTAGAAATTCCATACAAACAGCACCCATAGTCAGGATCGAACCCGCTATGGGGCTCCAAAGCAGCAACTCCACTGATGTACCATTGTGCCACTTTTTGCAAAGAGATTCAGCACAATTAAGCACAATCCCGGAACAGATTAAGCACCATTAAAGACAATCCCGGAATAAGGATGGTCCATAGAAATAGCCCACTGAGAACATATACAAGGGTTGGTTGACAGAAGGGCCTGGTTTCATGCTATATCTCTAAAGTAAATTAAACTAAGCTAAGGGGAAAGTTTTTGGGAGTGGGTCTAGCTGGAATGTTCTTCCTTGGAACCAGGATGGACTCGATGGGCTGAATATAAATACCCTGAATGAAAACATCAAAGCTGACACAGAGATTAGGATGGCTCAGTGGCGCAGCGGTAGAGTTGCTGCCTTATGGGCCTGTCCCACTTAGGCGACTTTTTAGGTGACAGCAGGAGACTTATGCAGTCGCCACATGTTTGTGGGTGGTTGCCGGGTAGTCGCCTTCATGGTCGTGAGGAGTTCCCGCATTCTGGGAACTATTCGTGGCCTCATTATGGTCGCTGTGAATTTTTCAACATGTTGAAAAATTAGCGGCGACTAGAATGAAGCCGCCATGGAGAGTAGCGAGAATTCTCGAGCCGTAGGTGGGTCGCCAGGAGGTCCTAGTGGGTTGCCAGGAGGTCGAAGGTTCCCGGAGGTTCTCATAGGTTGTAGCCGATGCTAACTGGTGAATTTCATTGGCTCATTGGGGAAAAAAAAGGTAAGCAGTAGTTTTCAGAACTAAGGATAATGGACCGGTAATGTTAAATGTCCGCCGAGCTTCACAGCCGTGTATCTCTGGCTTCTTAAAAGTTGTCTCCATTCCTCCTCCCCCCTTCTCCCTCCCCTCTCCTCCCCTCTTTTAAATGACTTACCGTACAGTGTGCTTTAGCCGTCATTTTACAGCGCCAACCTTCCTGTTCTTCGCGGTGGTTGTCTGTATCACCTTTGCTTTGCACAGTGAATTTTCTGGACAGTGTTCCCCCTGCTTGCCCTGTCCCTTGCCTGCATAACGAGCTGGTGAAGGAAGCGATGTGTTTGTATGTTCCACTCTGACTGTCGCCAGTTGCCTGTTTTTCAGGCGACTGCGGGCAACTTGACAGTCACCGGCAGTCCGCTGAAAAATCACCTAAGTGGGACAGGCCCATTACAGCACAAGAGACCCGGTTTCGATCCTCGCTATGTGCTGTCTGTACGGAATTTATACATTCTCCCCGTGACCACCTGGGCTTTCTTCAGATGTTCCGGTTCCCTCCCACACTCCATACTCAGATAGATTTGTAGGCTAATTGGCTTCAGTAAAATTGTAAATTGTCCCTAGTGTGTAGGATAGTGCTAGTGGACAGGGATCGCTGACGGCACGGACTTGATGGGCCAAAGGGCCTGTTTCTGCACTGCATCTCTAATGTCTAAAGATAAGGAGGAAAGAATGTAGTGAAATAGGAGAGTCAGGGGATATGGGGAGAAGGTACTGATTGGGGATGATCAACTATGATCACATTGAATGGCGGTGCTGGCTCGAAGGGCCAAATGGCCTACTCCTGCACCTATTGTCTATTGTCCATTTTCAAGAGAACATAAAGATACTGTAAAGGTTAATGGATAACTTAAGTGGGGTGGAAGATTGCAACCTTCACGTGGTCCACCCTGTTTCGACTAATGCAATCAACCCGACGTGCACAAACAAATAGATCAAATAGAACAAGTTGACTTGCAACTTTAGACTGCATGCCATACGCAAGAAGAAGAAGATAACTTAAGTGAGTTATAACATGATATAATTAGAGAAAATGTAAAATTGCCTGCTCTTTGGAGGGGAAAACACAAAAGGAAGCCTATTATCTAAGCAGTGAAGGTTTGAAAAACTCTGTGATTTGGAGGCATTATTGCATGAGGCGAGTATTCAGGCACATCAAGTAATTAGAAAGCTCACATAATGTTATTGTTTATTGTTGGGGAATTAAGTATGCTTCAGTTATAATGAGGACTGGTGAGACCAAATCTGGAACGCTGTCTCCTTATTTAAGGAAGGATGTGACTGTGTGAAGCGGATGTTTGTGAGATAGGCTCGTACTGGGGATCATTGGTTACAAATAAGGCATCACCCACTTGAGGCAAAAGTGAGGCAAAATGTTTCACTCAGATTGCCATGAATCAGTGGAAATCTCTTCTTTGAAGGGAAGTGAAAGAAGTCTTTGAATGTTTTCAATTGAATTAAAAGATACTGCATGCAAACAGGCCCTTCGGCCCACCGAGTCCATGCCGACCATCGACCACCTGCTCACACTAGTTCTACATTATCCCACTTTTGCGTCTTCTCACTACACATAAACCCGCTTATGTTTGGGATGTGGGAGGAAACTGGAGCACCTCACGCAATCACTGGGAGATTTTACACACAGTACCGAGGACAGGGTTGAACCGGGGTTTCTGGTGCCGTGAGAAAGCAGCTCTACCAGCTGCCGCCCTTGGGCACAAGTAGACAGATACTTTACATGCAAGGTAGTGACATGTTACTATCAGTGGATTGGATTGAGGAGCTAAGGTTACAATTATATCAGTCATGATCTTATTAAATGTCAGAGGAGCATATGTTTGTACTTTCATCAAGCATTCTACATTGCAGTTGTGATCTTTAGTTTAATTTCATTTAGAAATACAATGCAGAAACAGACCCTTTGGGCCACTGAGTCCGCGCCAACCTACAACCCTCATACACTAGGACACACTAGGGACAAAGTACAATTTTTTTACCAAAGCCAATTAACCTACAAACTGTATGTCTTGGGAGTGTGGTAGGAAACCGCAGCACCCAGGGAAAACCATGGGGAGAATGTACAAACTCCGTACAGACAGCACCCGTAGTCAGGAAGAAGCCAAGTCTCTGGCGGTGTGAAAGCAGCAACTTTACCTCAGTGTCACCATGCCGTCCAGTGCGATTTTTCTCAATCTAATGCAGGAAAAAAACATCCTTTGTTCACGCTGTTCCATCAAATGGTTGCCAAGTCAAAACCATTAGCCAGTGTATCAGAAGAACATTGGGAAAAATATATCTGCTCAACAAACTAACGAGAAATAAACAATAAAATGCCCATTTATCTTGCTGTTACTATACAGAGGATTTACAGTGCTCTCCATAATGTTTGAGACAAAGACCCATCATTTATTCATTTGCCTCTGTACTCCACAATTTGAGATTTGTATTAGAAAAAAAATCACATGTGGTTAAAGTGCACATTGTCAGATTTTAATAAAGGCTATTTTTATACATTTTGGTTTCACCATGTAGAAATTACAGCTGTGTTTATACATAATCCCCCCCATTTCAGGGCACCATAATGTTTGGGACACATGGCTTCACAGGAAACTTTTATAGCTGTTTATCAACATGAGGACCAAAGTTGTGCCAATGAAAGTCAAAGAAGCCAATATAAGACTGAGAAACAAGAATAAAACTGTTAGATGCATCAGCCAAACCTTAGGCTTACCAAAATCAACTGTTTGGAACATCTTTAAGAAGAAAAAGAGCACTGGTGAGCTTATTAATCGCAAAGGGACTGGCAGGCCAAGGAAGACCTCCACAGCTGCTGTAAGTACTGGCTCACTTATCTTCATTGATGATACAACTGCAGATGGTAGTAGTATAATGCATTCTGAAGTGTATAGACACTATCTGTTCAAGTTCAAACAAATGCATAAAACGCATCGTTCATAAAAAATGGTCAATTCTTGAGTGGCCAAGTCAATCACCCGGTCTGAACCCAATTGAGCATGCCTTTTATATGCTGAAGAGAAAACCAAAGGGGACTAGCCCCCAAAACAAGCATAAGCTAAAGATGGTGCTGTACAGGCCTGGCAGAGCATCACCAGAGAAGACAAGCAGTCATTGCATGCAAAGGATATAAAAAAATACTAAACATGACTACTTTCATTTACATGACATTGCTGTGTCCCAAACATTATGGTGCCCTGAAATGGGGGGACTATGTATAAACACTGCTGTGATTTCCACATGGTGATACCAAAATGTATAAAAATGGCCTTTATTAAAATCTGACACTTTAACCACATGTGATTCTTTTCTATTACAAATCTCAAATTGTGAAGTACAGAGGTAAATAAATAAAAGATGGGTCTTTATTCCAAACATTATGGGGGGCACTGTATGTTGCTGGCAATTCATAGGCTAAGACCTCTGAGCGATATTAATTTACTTCAATGTGAAATCAAATAGAATTTTAGATATAAAATCACAAATGCTTCTTTAGTTCTGCTATCTAATTACAGTTGTTTATTCTAATCCTATTTACCCGGTCTTTGTTGCATTACCTTACAGTTCCTGTTTTCAATTTTATCTTCAGTGTTTTTATAGTCTTTGCCTCCGCAGCCACTCATTCTAGTGCGCCCAAGTTCATATATGCCTGTTAACACTAGTTTAAAAGAACCCCACAAATCTTTCAGCAAAGAAAGTCCCTATTAAAAGTCTTCTGTAATTTTGAAAATCATCAATCCCACTCTTAATCTTCTTTGGCTCAGTGAGCAAAGGTCCAATTTTTATAAACCTTTTTTTTCAAAATAAACATAGCAGCTTATCTGCATTTTCAATCTGTCCATATTTTGCTGAAGACTTTCCACAGGTTTAATGACAGAAATCCAAATCATTGCCCTGGGATCTACAAAATATGCATATGCTGTTTAATCAGTGTTGTATAAATTCAACATAATTTCCTTCTTTATACACTCATTACCTGTTTGCAATAAGCATAAAACCCCACTTGGTGATTTGAGCTTATTGTAAAGGATGTACGGAATAGATTATGGCCTATATTCTGGAAAGTTCCATGTAGCAACATTTGACCCGCAGTCCTTCAGATTAATTTTAAGATACAGCATGGAAGCAGGCCCTTGGGCCCACCGGGTCCGTGCCGACCAGTGATCGCTGCATATTAACATTATCCTACACACACCGCCAATTAACCTACATACCTGTATTTCTTTGGAGTGTGGGAAGAAACCAAAGATCTCAAAGAAACTCCATGTGGTCATGGGGAGAACGTACAAACTCCGTACGGACAGCATCCGCAGTTGGGATGAAACCCGGGTCTTCGGCACTGCAAGCGCTGTAAGGCAGCAACTCTACCCTTGGCCGCCCAAAGATTCTTCTGAATCTTTCCTATACATGTACCCGTACAAATGTATTTTAAATGCTGTTATGGTATCTTCCTCATGTACCTTCTCTGGCTGCTCATTTCATGTACCCACCACCCTCTGTGTGAAAATGCTGCTTCTAAATTTCCTATTAAAACTTTCCCCTCTCACCATAAACCTATGCCCTCTATTTCTCAATTCCCCTACCATGGATAAAAGATTGTGCATTCTCCCTATACTTTTCCCTCATTATTTTTTCACCTCTATAAGATAAGTTCATGTCGTAGGAGGAGAATTAGGCTATTTGGCTCAACTAGTCTACTCTGCTCTACTCTTCAATCATAGCTGATCTATCTTTCCCTCTCAACCCCAGTCTCCTGCTTTCGCCCCATAACGTTACCCACCCTTACTAGTAAAGAACTTGTCAATCTCTGCTTTAAAATACCCAATGACGGATTCCACAGCCGTCTGTGGCAATGAATTCCACAGATTCACTACCAAAG
Organism: Raja brachyura; assembly: GCA_963514005.1. Next base: position 59,221,950 of record OY740788.1, read on the forward strand.
ACTGTGCATTCCGGTAATCTATTCCTGCCTTGATTTTATGTGCCACTTTAAAGTCACCTCTCAACCTCCTGCAAGAAATAATGTCCTAACCTGCCCCTCCTCTCACCTGTAGCTCAGGCCCTGGCAACATTCTCATAAATCTACCTTGCACCCTTTCTAGCTAAATTGCATCTTTCCTATAACAGCGTGACCCAAACTGAACTCAATACTCCAAGTGTGGCCCCACCAACAACTTATACAACTGCAACCGAACAACTATACCTGTGGAAGTTGTGTCCAGGTGCAGCTCTTAGAATCATAGACAATAGGTGCAGGAGTAGGCCATTCGCCCCTTCGAGCTTGCACCGCCATTCAATATGATCATGGCTGATCATCCAACTCAGTATCCTGTACCTGCCTTCTCTCCATACCCACTGATCCCTTTAGCCACAAGGGCCACATCCAGCTCCCTCTTAAATATAGCCAATGAACTGGCCTCAACTACCTTCTGTGGCAGAGAATTCCACAGACTCGCCACTCTCTGTGTGAAAAAAGATCTTCTCATCTCGGACTTCCCCCTTATGCTTAAACTGTGACCCCTTGTTCTGGAGTTCCCGTACATTGGGAACAATCTTCCTGCATCTAGCCTGTGCAACCCCTTAAGAATTTTGTAAGCCTCTATAAGATCCCCCCTCAATCTCCTAAATTCCAGCGAGTACAAGCCGAGTCTATCCAGTCTTTCTTCATATGGAAGTCCTGCCATCCCAGGAATCAGTCTGGTGAACCTTCTCTGTACCCCCTCTATGGCAAGAATGTCTGTCCTCAGATTAAGAGACCAAAACTGTAATACTCCAGGTGTGGCCTCACCAAGACCCTGTACAACTGCAGTAGAACCTCCCTGCTCTTGTACTTAAATCCTTTTGCTATGAATGCCAACATACCATTCGCTTTTTTCACAGCCTGCTGCACTTGCATGCCTACCTTCAATGACTGGTGTACCATGACATCCAGGTCTCATTGCATCTCCCCTTTTTCTAATCGGCCACCATTCAGATAATAATCTACCCTCCAGTTTTTGCCGCCAAAGTGGATAACCTCACATTTATCCACATTATACTGCATCTGCCATGCATTTGCCCACTCACCCAACCTATCCAAGTCACCTTGCAGCCTCCTAGCATCCTCCTCACAGCTAACACTGCCCCCTAGCTTTGTGTCATCCGCAAACTTGGAGATGTTGCATTCAATTCCCTCATCCAGATCATTAATATATATTGTAAATAGCTGTGGTCCCAGCACTGAGCCTTGCGGTACCCCACTAGTCACTGCCTGCCATTCTGAAAAGGACCCGTTTACTCCTACTCTTTGCTTCCTGTCTGCCAGCCAGTTCTCTATCCACATCAATACTGAACCCTCAATACCGTGTGCTTTACCTTTGTATGCTAATCGCTTATGTGGGACCTTGTCGAAAGCCTTCTGAAAGTCCAGATATAACCCATCCACAGGTTCTCCCTTATCCACTCTACTAGTTACATCCTCAAAAAATTCTATAAGATTCGTCAGACATGATTTACCTTTCATAAATCCATGCTGACTTTGTCCAATGATTTCACCGCTTTCCAAATGTGCTGCTATCCCATCTTTAATAACTGACTGTAGCATTTTCCCCACTACCGATGTTAGACTAATTGGTCTGTAATTCCCCGTTTTCTCTCTCTCTCCCTTTTTAAAAAGGACCTGAAGGACCATGTTAGGGAAACGGAGCAGCAACTGGATGATCTCATGACCATCCGGGAAAACGAGAGCTTCCTGGACAGGACCTACAATGAGGTTGTTACACCAAGGACACAAGAAGAGCGAAGGTGGGAGACGATGAGGAAGGGAAGTAAGCGTGGAGTGCAGGAGACCCCAGTGGCTGTACCGATTGATAGCAGGTACACCCTCTAGGAAGCTGTCGGGATGGATGACACTTCCAGTTCGAGCGGCGGACAGGTCTTTCAATCAAATCCTGGCACAGTTGTTCAACCGGAGAGACCTTCGTCAGGTAACGTCGAAGTGGTAGGTGACTCAATAGTGAGAGGTACGGACAGGAGATTCTGTGGCAACAGGCAAGACTCAAGGATGATGTGTTGCCTCCCTGGTGGCAGGGTCCAAGACGTCTCGGACCGATTGCTGGGCATCCTCAAGGGGGAAGGGGAGCAGCCGGAAGTGGTTGTGCATGTCGGCACAAATGACGTCAGGAAGAAGAGGAAGGAGGTTCTGCAACGTGAGTTTGGAGAGTTAGGAAGAAGGCTGACAAGCAGTAACTCTAGGGTGGCTATCTCTGGTTTGCTTCCACTACCTCGTGCTGGTGAGGGCAGGAACAGGGAGATAGGGGATCTGAATGTGTGGCTAAGGGGCTGGTGCAGGAGGCAGGGATTTACATTTATAGACCACTGGGATTTCTTCTGGGTGACCTGTACATATGGGACGAGTTGCACCTTAACTGGCTGGGGACCAACATTCTGGCAGGCAGGTTTGCTGGTGCTACACGGGTGGGTTTAAACTAAATAGCAGGGGGTAGGGGTTGACAAATTGGAAGTATACGGATGGAGTTAAAAGGGAAGAGAGTTCAGGAAAAGTTACAAAAGACACCCAAATTAATGGGACGGAAAGTTCAAGAAGGGATAAGAGAGGATGGGCAGGTGAAATAGGAACCGGTGTGAGAGGGGAGGTGAATACCAAATTAAAAGTGTTATATATGAATGCGCGAAGTATAAGAAATAAAGATGATGAGCTTGAAGCTCAGTTAGAGATTTGTAGATATAATGTTGTGGGAATTACAGAGACATGGCTGCAAGAGGATCAGAGCTGGAAACTGAATATTCAGGGTTATACGTCCTATCGAAAAGACATACAGGTGGGCAGAGCGGGTGGGGTAGCTCTGTTGGTAAGGAATGATATTCAGTCCCTTGCAAGGGGTGACATAGAATCAGAAGATGTAAAGTCATTGTGGATAAAACTGAGGAATTGTAAGGGTAAAAAGATCCTAATGGAAGTTATCTACAGGCCCCCAAACAGTAGCCTAGATATAGGGTGCAAGTTGCATCAGGAGTTAAAATTGACATGTAACAAAGGTAATGCTATGGTGGTTATGGGAGATTACAACATGCAGGTAGACTGGGAAAATCAGGTTGGAGCCCAAGAAAGGGAGTTTGTGGAGTGCCTCCGTGATGGATTCTTAGAGCATCTTGTGCTGGAGCCTACCAGGGAGAACACAATTCTGGATTTAGTGTTGTGAAATGAACCAGATTTGATAAGGGAACTCAAGGTACAGGAACCATTAGGAAAAAAATCGTAATATGACAGGTTTTAAGCTGCAATTTGAGAGGGAGAAGGTAAAATCGGAAGTGTCAGTATTGCAGTTGAACAAAGGGGACTATAGAGGCCAAAGTTGGCTGGAAAGGGACCCTAGCAGGGATGACGGTGGAACATCAATGGCAGGACTTTCTGGGAATAATACAGAAGATGCAGGATCATTGCATTCCAAAGAGGAAGAAAGAATCTAAGGGGAGTAAGAGGCGACCGTGGCTGACAAGGGAAGTCAAAGACAGTATAAAGCTAAAAGAGAAGATGTAGAACATAGCAAAGATGAGCGGGAAGCTAGAGGATTGGGAAACTTTTAAAGAACTACAGATTGTAAGAACTAAAAATTGTAAATTAAGGTCACAAGGAGTAGAAGTAGGCCAATCGGCCATAAAGACCATGCCACCATTCATGGTTGATCTATCTTTTCCTCCTAATCCCATTCTCCTCTCTTCTTCCCATAACCTCTGACAAATAGTCCCTAGTGTGTAGGACAGTGCTTCTGTAGGTTGTCCCCAGAATGTAGGTTAGTGCTAGTGTACGGGTGATCACTGGTCGGCGGGGACTCAGTTGGCCGAAGCACTTGTTTCCGCACTGTATCTCTAAAACTATAAATCTAAAACTAGAATTGCATTAATGTGACATTAAAAGCACCACCGAACTATAGGACCATTGCATTATTTCCATCAGATCCAGTGTAGGAGCTTTATGTGGTTCTTTGGTATAGCCAGCTGAGCCCAGTAGGCCTCTTAAGTCTGCTCCCCTGCTCAAACTTAGGTTTAAAATAGCAGATCATGACCTGATGACTTCAATGCAGTTCTACTGAATGCAAAGTGCAGAGTTAATGTGGATTTTGTAAAATGAGAAATATGGAGATTCTGGTCACATTAAATGTCCAAGAATGGTAATGATATATCATTTTAAATGTTTCAAAAGGAGAGGGAGAAGAATTGCACCAGTGTCACTGAGGTAGTGATCAGCCACAATCTGTCTGAATGCTAAGGTCAGTGCACAGATCGCTGAATGATTCCAACTAACGATCTGGACCAAAAATTTGAATTGTTTCTCTTTCTTGTGAGTGCAGCACGGTGGCGCAGCGATAGAGTGGTTGCCTTACAGCGCCAGAGACCCGGGTCCGACCCTGCCCTCAGGTGCTCTGTGTGGAGTTTGCTCGTTCTCCCTGTGACCACATGGGTTTTTCTCCAGGTGCTCCGGGTTTCCTCCCACATTCCAAAGACGTGCAGGTTTGTAGGTTAATTGTCGCTAGTGTGTAGGATAGAACTAGTGTATGGGTACAACTGGTCGGAGCGGACTCAGTGGGCTGAAGGGTCTGTTTCCATGCTGTATCTCGAAAAAAAAACGTTCCACAGTTGGCGCCTGTTCTGCTGAGATTTTGCAGCATTCTCGGGTTTGATTACAGCTGAATGGCCTGCTCTTGAGCCCGTATCTTATATTGATCCTCATCAGTTTTAAGATGAGTCCCGTCCTAAAAAGGCCGCCCGATTATTCCCTCCCCCAGTTGCTGCCTGGCCCACTGAGTTCCTCCAGCACTTTGGTATTTGCTCAAGATTCTGGTATCTGCAGTCTCAGGTGCCTCTCTTGACCCTATATTCCTGCACTGTTGAAATAGTTCAGCTGTGAAATACCATAAATAAAAAGCAATGTTAATCTTCCTCCTGAGTGTGTGGAATAAATAGGAGGGAATGTTATAATATACTGGCATGATCTTTGGTTGGACCTGTTCTTTCTCTTACTACAAATCAGGAGGAATTTATTAGACCCAGAGGAGATTCAGTAGAGATTCATCAAATTTATGTTAAAATAGTTACATTGTGAGAATGTTTTGCAGGGACTTGTATTCCTCGGAGCGCAGTAGATTAAGAAGTGTTATAATTAAGATGTTTAAGATGATTAAAAGATTTGATACGGGAGACAGAGCAAAACCATCACCTCCAGCGGAAACAGGAGGCATAATCTTAACATCAGACTAAGCCTTTCAATGATGATCTGCTACATATGTCTTCATACATGCTACAAACTGGGTGAATTGTAAAATTGTAAAGAGGGAGCCTGATAGGCTTTTGTTTGCTAAGTATTTTGAAGATGTGAGAACCAAGCCAAGTCAAAGGAACAGAGACACAGAACAGCAGTGACCTAAATGGATGAGGAATAGGATCAAGGGGCTGAATGGTCTCGAATTCCTATATGAAGAAGGGTCCTGCATTGAAACGTTGCCTATTCATTCCCTCCACAGATGTTGCCTGACGTGGTGAGTTAGTTTAGTTTAGTTTGGATTATTGTCACGTGCACCGAGACACGGTGAAAAACAGTCTGAAGAAGGGATTCAACCTGAAACGTCACCTATTCCTTTTCTCCAGAGATGCTGCCTGACCCACTGAGTTAACTCCAGCATTTTGTGTCTATCTGCAGAGAAAAGCTTTCTTGTTGCGTGCTACTCAGTCATCTCTGGCACTCCATTACTCAGTTATTCCGGCACTCTGTGTTTTGCTCTAAATTCCAACGTCTGCAGTTTCTTGTGCCTCCTTTAGACTTTAGAATTGATTTACTTTAGCCTTTTAGACATGCAGCATGGAAACAAGCCCTTCGGCCCACCGAGTCCGCGCCAACCAGCAATCACCCGTACACTAGCACTATACTACACACTTGGGACAATTTACAGTGGCCAATTAACCTTGAAACCCGCATGTCTTTGGAATGTGGGAGGAACCTGGAGCACCCGGAGAAAACCCACGTGGTTACAGGGAAAATGTACAAACTCCATACAGACAGCACCCATAGTCAGGATCGAACCCGTGCCTCTGGCATTGTAAGGCAGGAACTGCACGACTACGCCACTCGAATTCCTTCTTATTCCTCTGTGGCTGGTTTGTGAATTTTAATAGGGAGCACTGCTGTGAAGTTTTGGTACGTCTTTAGTTCTAGTCCTCATTCCATCCTCTCAGTTCTTAGTTTCTATCATCTGAGAATCAAGAGATAGCTAGGAGCCTTCATCCCTTTGATGTGTATGTTTGCTGTGTGCTCACATTTTCCATCGGAGTTCATGAAGATGTACATAACTCACTTTTCCCTCAGAAAGTAGCCTTAACAGAATCAATAAATGTAGAACTGAGTAAGATTGAGGTTATATGACAATGTGAGATTCCTTCTTTTATTCATTTTATATAAATTGACATGGAAGGTTTCCAGCTTCTGTTGAATTGTAGGAGATAATCTAATATATACCCATTAAAGTGGATTCAGTGTTAGTAACAATACTTTTAAAGTAAGAATTTCAATAAAATTTAAATCTTCATTTACTGTGACCATGGGGAAAATGTGCTGGTTTTGTGCCACAGTTAAACATAGTTCTTTGTGAAGGATTGAATTAGTTTATTTAATCTTTTCCAGAGAATAAGAACAAGATAGTCAGAGTTCAGAGTCAGCATGTTCTTGTCAGGGTGAGAGGCAAAGACAAAGATTAGGGAATCCTGATTAACAAAGGATATGAAAGCTTAATATGGGAAAATAAAGAGTTATAGAGATACAGCAGGTTGGCACAGTGGCGCAGCGACAGAGTTGCTGCCTCACAGTGCCAGAGACCTGGGTTCGATCCTGATTACGGGTGCTGTCTGCACAGAGTTTGCACATTCACCCTGTGACCGCTTGGGCTTTTACTGGGTGCTCCGGTTTCCTCCCACACTCCAAAGATGTACAGGTTGCAGGATAACTGGCTTTGGTAAAAATTATAAAATATGTAGGATAGTGCTAGTATACGGTGGTTCTCCTTCCCTCCCCAATCATTCCCTCCCTCCATCCATAAAATAGAGTATGTCAGGTATCAAATGAGTCATTTGAAATTTATAGAGGACTAGACTAAGTGGGACCCGATGCGTCCCTGTCACACAGGAGGCCTGGTCCCCCAATGCAACCCGTTCCCCAATGCAATATTCCACCACACACCCATTCCCCCAATGCAACCTGTCCCCCCAACTCAATATTGCACCACTCACCCATAACTCCCAACTGTGCAGGCGCGACTCATTTCCCCTCATCCCCCAGCATTCCCTCCCCCTCCTCTTCACCCTCCCTCTTCTTTCCCCTCTTCTCCTTCCCTCCCCCAATCACCCCCTCCCTCCATCCATAAAAAGCAGCACCTGCAGTTCCTTCCTCCACAGGTCATTCATTGTTAGCTGTGGTTTCGATCCCGTTGACTTGACAATTGGACCAGTTTGCATCGTTTGTGTGTGTGTGTGAGTTACTCAAACTTCATGCAAACTGCTCAGCCACCCTGCAACCCTACTCTCCCTCTCTCCCTCTGCCCACTCCGGCTCAGCCGCCGCTCAGCCCATCCCCGCCATGTCCGACCGCTGTTGCCACTCGGCTCGGCAGACGTGGGGTGGGGGGGGGGGGGGGGTAATGGAGTCGGTGTTCATCACAGTAAGCAACATGAGTTTCGATGGGTTGGTGGATAAGATCTCCTCCGAGAAGGCCGTGAGGGTGAGTAACCGCAACAACAGCGGCGGAGGAGACGGACCCACCATTGCCGCAGAGGGCAGACAGGGGAGAGGGATGAGTGATGAGGGAGAGAGAGAGAGAAAGATGGGGCCAGGGCCTCCACTGGCCGCCACCGGTGGTGGGGGAGACCATAGACAAGTTAGTAGGAGGAGGAGAGGAGTTTGTGAGAGAGGCGGTACAGGCCGCCGCTGGTGGGGCATGAAGGGGCGTCACCATCCTGGCCGTGGCATTGACTGACAGGTGAAGAGACCAATCTGCATGCCGCTGACTGAGGAAATCTGCGCATGCGCGGTTTTTAAGATTTTTAAACCTTGATAACGTTTACAATATACCACCGATCGGAATGGAACTTGTTGCACTTGCAGCACAGGAGAATGGTGAGTAACCTGGCGAAAAATCGTAGCATTATCGAGTACCGTTTTTGCGCAAATAGAAAAACCCCGCAAACCGGAAGAGCACAAGATCAGAGTTTTAGTAATGTAGAGATAGATATAGGAGAAAAATTTAGAAAGAACTTAGGAGGGCCTTGGCTACAGGCCTGAGCTATTGGAAGAGGTTGGGCAGGCTGGCAGTTTAATCCTACAAGGCCAGGAGTTTAAGGGGGGATCTTATAGAGGTGTATAAAATCATGAGGAATAGATAGGAATAATGCACAGTCTAAACCAGAGATGGGGAATAAAGAACCAGAGGGCATAGATTTAAGGAACCAGGAAGGCAACATTTTCCCACAGAGGGTAGTGAGGGATGGAACAAGCTGACAGAGAAAGTAATTGAGGCAGGTACTTAAACAACATTTGAAAGACATTTGGACAAGTACATTGATGGTAAAGGTCTAAAGTGTATGGGCCAAACCCAGGCAGGTGGGATTAGCATAGATGGGGAATCTTGGTCAGAATGGCTAAGTTGGGCTAAAGGGCCTGTTTCTGTGCTGTATGACTCTATGAAAGCAAAATGGGGTCAGAAATTGACCATGGCTAGTAGAATGAAGGAGAATCCTAAAACATTTCATATGTATAAAGTATATTATAAGTAATATGGGTGGCACAATGGCGCAGTGGTAGAGTTACTGCCTTGCAGCGTCAGAGACCAGGGTTCGATCCTGACCTGGGGTGCTGTCCGCACGGAGTTTGTATGTTCTCCCTGTGACCACATGGGTTTTCTCTGGCCGCTCCGGTTTCCTCTCACACTTCAATGATGTAGAGGTTTAATGGTTAATTGGCTTCCGTCAAAATTGTGAATTCTTCCCTTGTGTGCAGGATAGTGCTTGTGTACTGGTGATCGCTGGTCGGCGAGGACTCGTTGGGCTGAAGGGCCTGTTTCCACGCTGTATCTCTAAAGTCTAAAAGTCTACGTTGGAAGCATGTGGGTAGCTAAGGAAGGAATTGTTCTCTTCAGGGACCAGTGGGATAATCTATGTGTGGAATCAAGGCATTTGAGTGAGATTCTAAATGAATAGGTGGACAGCATGGGCTCAAAGGGCCTGATTCAGTGCTGTACATCTTGATGATTCTATGACTTTATGTACAGACGGATTTATTTTTTGACTTTATTCCTGTCTGTGCTTGTAAATTTTATTCTCCCAATAGATTATTAGCCACTCAGCAGTCTTATGTCCTTAAGGGAGATGGGATGGGGAGGATATTTGGCAGAAAAAGTGTAAAACTATTATTTTCCAAGCTCAGATTTATACTGAAGATTATTCATTCCACTTCTGATCTTCCATCTCCATGTGCCAGAAACAGCACTTGGCTTTGAATCTGGAGGTCATGGATTTAAGTTCCACTTTGTGAGCTTGTGCACGGATTCTAGTTTGACTCTTTATTGCAACACAGCAGTGCACAATATCATTGGCAGCACTTTTGGAATGAGCTTTTAAATCGACACTGCACCACTATTCAAGGAAGAGGTTGGGTGTAGAGTTTAGCCATGGCCGTGGTTTAGTTTAGTTTAGTTGAGAGATACAGCGTGCCGACTAGCGATCACCTATACACTAGTTCGATCCTATACACGAGGGATAATTCACAAAAGCCAATTAACCTACAAACTTGCACTTCCTGGAACGTGGGAGGAAATCGAAGCACCCGAAGAAAACTCACAGGGAGAACATGCAAACTCCGTACAGACAGCACCTGTAGTCAAGATCAAACAAGGTCTCTGGCGCTTTAAGGCAGCAACACTACCGCGGCGCCACTGTGCTGCCCGAAATTATGCTTCTGTCCAGGAACCTTGCGTGTGAAGCGAACATGATAACCGCTAAACTACAGAAACCGCCGCAGTTCTCTAGTGGTCTCGGGCACTTTGTCCAAATAAAAAGCAGCAGCCACAATGCTTTAATTTTTATCAGCCACTGCTACAATTGAACGATCGACCGATCAGCTTCATATGTCATTGTTCATTTCAAATAAATTCTCCTCAGTCGTCCCAGAAGATTGCTGCAGTAATATGAGCTTCCTCAGAGAAATATTGCTTTCAAAAGATCATGAACTGAAACCAGACGATTAAAGCTATATAATAAAATAATTGAGTTAGATCAAGTTCCCAGATGTGGGAGCTTTTAAAATGCGGTAATGTTTTCATGATTTACAATAGTCTCTGGTGAGTACACTGCAAAAGTGCAGTTAAATTCCATGGTCTCATATCCCGAATACTGTTGCTGTATCTACATCAGATGCAAACTTGATTCACAGTTACACTTCTACCAATCCCATAATGTTCTGTAGGGTGGGAAACAATTAGTTTGTGAGGAGCATTCAAGTCAATACTTCATTAAGCATTTCCAGTTAGTGCAACTACATGTGTAGACAAGCAGACTCGACACAGATTGAAGGTAGATTCAAAATCTCAGTTTGAAATGCTAATGTGATGTCTTTGCTTTCAGAACAAGCATCCAAGTGGTGACTAGGGCGGCACAGTGGCACAGCGGGTAGAGCTGCCGCTTCACAGAGGCAGAGGACCTGGTTCAATCCTCAATGGGTGCTGTCTGCGTGGGGTTTGCATATTCTCCATGGGTTTCCTCCAGGTGCACAGGATCGTAGGTTAATTGGCCACTGTAAATTCCCCCTTATCGTGGGATAGGTGGATAGGATAATGGGATAAGATGGAATAAATATGAACGGGTGATCATTGGACGGCATAGACCAAAGGGCCTGTTTACAAGCTGCAAGGTTAATTGGTCTCTGTAAATTGCCCCAAGTGTGTCGGGAGTGCATGTAAAATTGGGATTACATGGAAGTAGTGTGAATGCGACTGGTGGACTCTGTGGGCCGAAAGGTCTGTTTCTTTGCTGTAACTCCAAAACTAAAAGAATAGGAGCGACGACCAATATTGTGCCAATTATTGATGGGTTTGGATTTATTAAAAAATCCCTTCTCCACATGCAGTACATTTTTGATTCAACCCACCAGTCTGAATGGAATTCAATCCCAAATGCTGGAAGTGGAAAGAAACTATTTTGGTTTGTGGACACTGCCCAGGCCATCACATAAACCAACCCCTCTTCCATTGATAGGCACAAAATTCTGGAGTAACTCAGCAGAACAGGCAGCATCTCAGGCGAGAAGGAATGGGTGGCATTACTGGTTGAGACCCTTCTTCGGACAAGTTATGGGAAAGGGAAAGGAGAAATATAGACAGTGCTGTAGAGTGATATAGAACAAATGAATGAAAGATATGCAAAAAAGTAACGATGATAAAGGAAACAGGCCATTGTTAGCTGTTTGCTAGGTGAGAAAGGAAACCTGGTGCATCTTGGGTGGGGGAGGGATGGAGAGAGAGGGAGTGCAGGAGTTACTTGAAGTTAGAGAAATCAATATTCATAGCACTGGGTTGTAAGCTGCCCAAGCAAAATCTGAAATGCTGGCCCTCCAATTTGCATTCAGCCTCACTCTGACACTGGAGGAAAGAAAGGTCAGTGTGGGAATGGGAAGGGGAATTAAACGGTTTGACAACCGGGAGATCAGGTAGGCCCAGGCATACCCATTGACTCCACTTACACCTCACGCTGCCTTGGCAAGGCCAGCAGCATAATCAAGGACGAGTTGCACCCTGGTCACTCCCTCTTCTCCCCTCTCCCATCAGGCAAGAGGCCCAGAAGTGTGAAAACACACACCTCCAGATTCAGGGACAGTTTCTTCCCAGCTGTTAACAGGCAACTGAAATATCCTACCAACAACTAGAGAATTACTGTCTACCTCAATGGAGACTCTCAGACTATCTTTGATCGGACTTTACTGGCTTTTTCTTGCACTGAACATTATTCATGTTATTCCTTTATCTTGTGGATGGCTCGATTGTAATCATGTTTTGTCTTTCTGCTGACTGGTTAGCATGCACTTACTAGTACCTGTACTGAGGTACAGGTGCACTGTACCTTAGTATGCATTACAATAAACTAAACTCATGCAGATCGAATTCAACGCAAATGTAATGTCACTGGCAATGTTTCTGGTAACTGCAGAAACTGAACAGGGCTCTTAACATTAAAAGAATAATGGCCATAATGTAATGTTTAATGTCAAATTGGGGAGAGAGTCTATGTGGACACCCAAGGGCCAATATTTGGATACCTTATGGTTTCTGGAGAAATTAATTATTTGGAGACCAAAAATGCAGAGTTTCGACATTTAGACTTCTAGACTTTAGAGAAACAGTGCGGAAACAGGCCCTTCGGCCCACCGAGTCCGGGCCGACCAGCGATCACTATGTGCACTGGCACTATTCTACACACTAACAACAATTTACAATTTGGACCAAAGCCAAATAACTTACAAAATGGCACGCCTTTGAAGTGTGGGAGGAAACCAGAGCAGCTGGAGAAAACCCATGCAGTAACAGGGAGAACATGCAAACTCTGTGCAGACAGCACCCATAGACAGGATCGAACCCGGATCTCTGGCGCTGTAAGGTAGCAACTTTACCGCTACGCCACTGTGCCGCCCCACTGTGCCATTGGTGAATCTGGGGAAAAGTATTAGGTTGGGAAGAGGGACCGCAACAGGAGGAATCAGTCGGGAAACGCAAATGGAGACATGAAGAACCACAGATGCTGAATTCTTGAGCAAAACACAAAGTACAGGAGGAAATAGTGAAAACATTGCCACATTTAAAAACTCTCACATCTGGGAACTTGATCTAACTCAATTATTTTATTATATACTTTTAATCATCTAGCTGCAATTGAGTTGCAGTCTGAAGAAGGGTCTTGACCCGAAACGTCACCTATTCATGTTCTCTAGAGATGCTGTCAGACTGGCTGAGTTACTCCAGCACTTTGTGTTCTTTCATGTAAAACAGCATCTGGAGTTTCTTGTTTCAATGTTCTTGCTTCATTTCATAGCATCCGGGAGTATAAGGAATGGTCCTGACCCAAAATATTACCATCCATTCCCTCCACAGATGTTGCTTCACCAGCTGAGTTCCTTCAGCACTTGGTGTTTTTGGTTAGGAAATGCAAATCTTAGGCCAGCTCATCACCTTGTGTGGGGATGATTTAATAATAATAATAATAAGCCTTTATTGTCATTGTACTTAGAAATACAACAAAATTAGGAGAGCCACTCCTGATCTGTTCTTGATTTGTTTCATAAAATCATAAGTTCTAGGAGCAGAATTAGGCCATTCAGCCCATCGTCTACACCGCCATTCAATCATGGCTAATCTATCATTCACTCTCAACCCCATTTTCCTGCCTCCTCCCCATAACCCTTGACACCAGTACTAATCAAGAATCTGACAATCTCTGTCCAAAAATTATCTGTGTTTCTTCATTTCTGGCCATTGTGTAGCCATCTAACAACATTTAAGAACTGTTCAGAGGAACACTTGTCAAGTCTTTGCAGATACGATAGTGGCATTTAGAGACTTAGGGATAGGAATATGGATATGCAAGGAATGGAGGGATATGGATTAGGTGCAGGCAGATAGGAGTAAGTCTTGGCATCATGTTCAGCACAGACATTGTGGGCCAAAGGGAGTTCCATTGTTTGCATGCTTGTATCCCTTCGTTATCATCTCTTCCCAAACCAAAAATGGCTCATTACGGGCTATACCCTTCCATGGCCGTCTGTTACAGGTCCTGCATAGTTCTGGCCTTTTCTTACCTCCAGTTTCCTCCCCTCTACTTTCAGTCTGCAGACCCAAAATGTCACCCATCCTTTTTCTTCAGAGATGCTGCCTGACCTGCTGAGCTACTCCAGCACTGTGTCTATCTTCGGCCTTTTTTTTAATGCTGTACTGTTCTATGTTCTTAGAATTTTATATTAAAGAGGTAATTTCAGTTCCTTCAGTAAGGATCAGTCCATTCGCTCGTTCCCCAAAAGATAACCCCTTTCATCCAATAATCACTCCAAAGAAACGTTGTTGCACATTTTCCCAAACAAGCATATCTTCTCTTAAATTAGGAGGTCCAAACTTTGCCTGGTCTTGATCATGGCACGGTGGTGCAGCGGTAGAGTTGTTGCCTTACAGCGCCAGAGACCTGTGTTCGATCCTGACTACGGGTGCTGTCGTGCGAAGTTTGTACCTTCTCTCTGTGACCGCGTGAGTTTCCTCCGAATGTTCTGGTTTCATCCCACACTCCAAAGACATACAGATTTGTAGGCTAATACGCTTCAGTAAAGATTGTAAATTGTTCCTAGTGTGTAGGATAGTGCTAATGTATGGGGGTGAATGCTGGTTGGCATGGACTAGGTAGGCCGAAGGGCCTGTTACTGCACTGTAACTCTAAACACAACCATCCTAACAACAACTGGAGAGTGGTCCTGCACTACTATCTTCCTCATTGGAGACCCCCGGACTATGTTTGATCGGATTTTACTGGCGTTATCTTGCACTAATTATTATTAACGTTATTCCCTTTATCATGTACACTGTGGATGGTTTGATTGTAATCATGTATTGTCTTTCTGCTGACTGGTTAGCACGCAACAAAAGCTTTTCATGGTACCTTCGTACATGTGACAATAAACTAAACTAAACTCAAACTAAACTAAAAATAAAACTATTTCTAAATGCATTTTCCTGGTTATATATCAGTAGGCTGGATTATTTCTGGGGTTTAAAAAATAAGTACCAAAAATAATTTACATATTATTCAGACAATTTATTTCTTAAATCTGGATGTTTAGGTCCCTACCAAGCTTTTGAACGTGCCCTTCTATTCCCCTTTCCCATGCTTGGCTCCCCCTTAATTAAAATGTTTCTAAATGGTCGGCAGAATATAATATAGTTGGATCCCAAGGAACACATCTCTGGCTTCTCAGGAAGTGTCACATTTATTTCTTTATAAAGGATTAAATGAGAATGGGACATTGGAATGTTCTGCTTGAGTCCAAATTCCCTTCAGATCAGGGATGTGCTTATCTTGATCAGGCAGTTAGCCATGTCAGGATTGCAAGACCAGCTTGAGTGCAGGGAGCAAGCGGAACAGTTATTTACTGTGGTATTACCTACAAAGATTAAATGCTACGGTATTACATGAGGAGCCAGCCAAGGATGACACACAAAATAAAATCCATTCAGTATAAAGGTTGGGAGGTTGAAAGCTGCAGTAAAGCTTTGAATCTTCAGAAGTGAGGGGGCATAGCTTCAATGGGCACTTTTTTAAGGGTTGAAATCTGTTCTGAGGAACTCGCTACCGGAACATCATCAGGTAGCTTTCTCCCCTGTAATAGTCCAGAACTTTGATGTCAAACAGGGAGCTTAAGTTCAAGATGAGAAGGAATTACACATTTAAAGAAAAATTTGCCACAGTGAAGCTACTTATGTTGGGAAGCAGTGCGGCATTTCCATTAAAAGGGGAAAAAGAACAACAGACATTGCTCAGGGCTTCAGAAAATAATCACAGTATTGATTATTGCTTTACATCTGGGAACGTCGCAAGTCGTTCTGTTTTTTCTTCTCTCTCTATTTCTCGTCTCTGTGTCACTTGCGCTGTGTAGTTTAGAGATACAGCACGGAAACAGGCCATTCGGCCTCCCGAGTCCCAGCCAACCAGTGATCCCAGTGCACTAGCACTATCGTACATACCAGGAACAATTTACAATTTTTACCAAAGCCAATTAACCTACAAACCTGTACGTCTTTAGAGTGTGGGAGGAAACTGGAGCACCCGGAGAAAACTCACACAGGTCACGTGAAGAAAGTACAAACTTCGTACAGACAGCACCCACAGTCCGGATCGAACCTGGGTATCCAGTGGCACCATAAGGCAGTAGCTCTACCGCTGTGCCACCGTGCCACCCTTACGTTGGGAAGCAATGCGGCATTTCCATTAAAAGGGAAAAAGCAGCAGACATTGTTCATAGCTTCAGGAAATAGCCACAACATTGATTATTGCTTTAAATCTGGGAACTTCTTGAGTTATTCTGTTTTCTCTCCTCTCTATTTCTCTTCACTGTGTCACTTGCTCTGCTTCATCTGAAATTGTTTTATTTTGCAGTGGAGCTACATTTTTTTTACGTTAACTTCCCAGATAGATGTTCAGTTCAAATGCCAGTTCAACTGAATCGGACTGCAACAAACAAAAAATGATGCTTTCATGTCAGCGACAAGTTATTAATAGAATTCTCTTGTTTCCTCGCAGGGCTCGTGGGCTAAGGCAAGTTGCTGCTGCCATTTTTGACAAATGGCAGAGATTGCACCGAAACACCCACTTAATGTTCAGAGAACGGCAGATACATGAATTGACCTCAAGGCGCGCGCCATGCTTGCATTCTAAGACACGACCTCTTCCAGGGTTGACTACATGAGGCAGTTGCAGCGCCAGAGACCCGGGTTCGATCTTGACTACGGGCGTTGTCTGTCCACAGTTTATATGTTCTCTCTGTAACCGCGTGGGTTTTCTCCGGGTGCTCCGGTTTCCTACCACACTCCAAAGACGTGCAGGGTTGTAGGTCAATTGGCAACTACCACTGTGCCAATATGCCGCCCTTAATAGGATAGGACATAACGTCAGAAACATTTTTTCCCGGAGCAAAGCAGCTAAAACTAGAAGGAGAAACAAGGAACTGCAGATGCTGGGTTGCAAAAAAAGACACAAAGTGCTGGAGTAACTCAGCGGGCCTGGCAGCATCTCTGGAGAAATTGGATAGGCGACGTTTCAGGTCGAGACCGTTCTTCAGATTCGAGGAGAACTTCAAGATCAGCATAAGTGGAGGAGGTTTTGCAGAAGAGCAGTAAAATGGAGAAACTGGAAACTGCAGATGCAGCTTCAAGCCCTGCTCCTTTCAATCTTAACACACACACATGCACACACACTGTCCTAGCCAAATGTCAGGGGTTAAAATGAGAGCTGGAGAATCAGGCTATAACCTGAATGTTTTCATTGCTCAAGGTCATTCAAAGTATCTGACGGATCAATAAATCAAGTCATTCCATCCCACTCAGACATCCAACATAATTACAAACTGTCCATCGCAGGTAGCTGAGAATAACAGTATTTCAGATTTGGATGGCACTTTTGTGGGTTACCTCCGCTCAGCATGCTGTCATCCTGAGGCGATCAGCAATTGCTAACCAATGGAACTTCTAGCCGCTGTTGCCGAGTGTCATCTGAACGATCACCCCGTAACGAGGGATCAATATTACATTTCTTGGATTATCTCAGAAGTGCTTTTGTTGATTGTGACATTTTGAGGATATTAATCCTAAAACAGATGTAAAGGTAGCTTGAAAGGGCACAAAGCACTGGAATAACTCAACGCGTCAGGCAACATCTCGAGATAGGTGATGATGCAAGTCGGGACCCTTCTTTTGACTGATTGTGGCGGGGAGGGAGGGATGGGAGAAGAACGCTGGAAAATGGGAGAGGCAGGACACAATACAGCAGCTCATAGTTTCTAAAGATGGTAGAAGGCTGGCAAGGGTGGGAGTAGTTTCAAGAGGAGGAGGAATTTTGAAGGTGGGAGAAGGAGGGGTAAGGCTTCTGTTAAGGAGATACCAGGTAAGGACAAACCGTTCCGTATTTTGGGAGAAGGGGTTGCCTTCTGGGAGAGAGAGCTGGATAGGGCTCTTTACGATAGCGGAGTCAGGGCATATGGGGAAAAGGCAGGAACGGGGTACTGATTGGGGATGATCAGCCATGATCACATGGCTGGCTCGAAGGGCCAAATGGCCTACTTCTGCATCTATGGTCTATTGTCTATTGACATCTTCTCTTTTGGAGAAGGGGAGACCCTTGGACAGCTAACTAGATAGGAATGGTTTAGTGGGATATGGGCCAAACATGGGCAAATGGGACTAGCTTAGATGTGACATGTTGGTCAGCATGAGCGAGTTGGTTGAAAGGCCCTGGTTCCATGATGTATGACTCGATGAAACCAGCATCTGTAGTTCCTTGCGTTTACGGTACACATTTTTTTCTTTCTCAATATTCCCTTCCCACTTTCCAAACATTTCCATTCGTTTCTCATTTATCATTGATGAATGAGGTATCAGAATCAGAATTTATTCGCCAAGTATGTTTTGCAACATACGAGGAATTTCACTGGCCAGGTCAGTCATACAATTAAAAGCAACAGACTCAAAAACACATTTTAACATGAACATCCACCACAGTGACTCCTACACATTCCACACTGTGTTGGAAGGTGAAATAAAGTTCAAGTCCTTCCCTTGTGTTCTTCCTTGGTCGAGGGGCTCTTGACTCCCGTAGCCGGTGGCGTTCGGGTCCTCCGTGTCGAGGCGTTCAGCTCCCGCATCGGGGGGTTGTCAGCTCCCCCGCGCCGGGCAATCAAACGTCGTGTCAGGCTGGTCGAACCTTCTGCGGCGTTGGAGCTCCCGACTTGCCTCTCCCGAGACTGTGAGCCCTTGATAGTAAGTGCACAGGCCGCAGTGGGAGCAAACCCAGAGCGATCCCCCCCCCACTCCCCCTACATAAAACAAACCGAAGTACATTCAATCAAACTTTTAACAAACACTAAAAATAACAAAAAGATGAAAAAAACTAACAGGCTGCCGGCAGGGCTGCCATCTCCCTGGCGCCCCTGGTGGTATGAAACAATAATTACCCTTCACCCCCACTCAGTACCATCCATTTATTTACTTAATGTAACACCGAACATCTATTTGTTTGCAGCCTGAAGCAGAGTGTGTGTTTATTACTGGAGATGAAGAAAGCAAATGCTGACAGGTATTCAGCCAAACTGAAGGCAGTGACTAGAGTTCACTGCTCCATCCCAAGGTCTGGCACCATTTACCTTGAGGGCGGCACAGTGGCGCAGCAGTAAAGTTGAGACCCGGGTTCGATCGTGACTACGGGCACTGTTTGTACTGAGTTTGTGCATACTGCCCGTAACCTGTATGTGTTTTCTCCGGGTACTCTGGTTTCCTCCCACACTCCAAAGATGTACAGATTTGTAGGCTAATTGCATTGATAAAATTGTAAAATATTCCCGAGTGTGGAGCTTCCGTGGAGTTTGAAGAGTCTGCAGCAAAGAGAAGCAGGAAAAAGTACTGATTGGCTCTAGCCCATGTGGGAGGAGAGTTTGAAGTGAGTCAGAGGGGGGAAAAACAGTTTAAAACTGAGGACTTTCAATTTGGAAATTGGTAAATTAGGTAATTTATCAGTCAATATAAGCAAGATGGCTCTTAGGGAGCGGCAGTGTGGGAAGTGCCTTGTGAGGGAAGTGTGAGTCTTCGGTGAGGAGACTGAGGAGAGGAGGCTATGCATAAAGCTCGAGAGGACGGAATGTGGTGAACACATGTTGGGGCAGATGAGACAGTGCGAGACTTGCAGAATGTGGGAGCCCAGGGACAAGGATGGAGCCTCTGGCTGCTACAACTGTGGCAAGTGCATCCAGCTTCAGCTCCTAAAGGACCGTGTTGGGGCACTGGAGAAGCAGCTGGATGACCTCAGGGCCATCCGGGAAAACGAGTTTCCTGGACAGGACCTACAGTGAGGTTGTCACGCCAAGGATACGGAAAGAACCAAGGTGTGTGATGGAGAAAAAGGGTGGAAATCGTGGAGTGCAGAAGACCCAGGTGGCTGTGCCTAATGAAAACAGGTACGCCCTCTTGGGAACTGTCCGGGGAGACGATGTTTCCAGTCCGAGCGGCGGACACATTGATGGCTCCAATCCTAGAGATGGGACTCGACTAGCGAGACCGACGTCGGGCAGAGCCCTAGTGGTGGGTGACTCCATTGTCCGAGGAGTGGACAGGAGATTCTGTGGCGGCAGACGAGATGCGAGGATGCTCTGTTGCCTCCCTGGTGCCAGGGTTCAGGATGTCACGAGCCAAATTCAGAACATCCTCGAGAGAGAAGGTGAACAGCCGTCAGTAGTTGTGCACGTAGGCACAGACGACATCGGGAAGAAGAGGAAGGAGGTTCTCCAACATGAGTTCAGAGAGTTGGGAAGAAGACTGAAATGCCAGACTTCTAGGGTGGTTATCTCTGGATGGCTTCCAGTACCTCGTGCTAGTGAGGACAGGAACAGGGTGATAGGGGATCTGAATGTGTGGCTGAGGGGCAGGAGCAGGGAGCAAGGATTTAGATTTATAGACCACTGGGATCTTTTCTGGGGTAGGGGTGACCTGTACAAAAGGGACAGGTTACACCTTAACTGGAGGGGGATCGACATTCTGGCAGGCAGGTTTGCTAGGGCTAGACGTGTGGGTTTAAACTAAATAGTGGGGGGGAGGGATTGACAGATTGAGAGAATAAAGATGGAGTTGAAGGGTAAGTGGTTACAGGAAAAATTGCAAAAGATTCTCGAATTAATGGGAAGGAAAGTTCGTTAAGGGACACCAGTGTAACGTCAGGGCCAATTGTGAGGGGGGAAGTGAATACGGAGGTTAAAGTGCTGTATATGAATGTGCGAAGTATAAGGAATAAAGTGGACGAGCTTGAGGCTCAGTTAGGAACTGGCAAGTATGATGTTGTGGGAATTACTGAGACATGGCTGCAAGAAGGTGAGGGCTGGGACCTGAATATTCAAGGGTATACCTCCTATCTAAAAGACAGACAGGTGGGCAGAGGGGGTTGGGTTGCTCTGTTACTTATACAAGCTACTTAGAGCAGCTTGTATTGGAGCCTACCAGGGAGAAGGCAATTCCGGATTTAGTGTTATGTAATGAACCGGCTTGGATAAAGGATCTCGAGGTTAATAAGCCATTAGGAGGTAGTGATCATAACATGGTCAGGTTTAATCTACAATTGGAGAGGGAGAAGGGTAGATCAGAGGTGTCAGTGTTACAGTTGAATAAAGGGGATAATGAGGGAGGAGCTGGCCAAAATTGACTGGAAATATACACGAGCAGGGATGATAGTGGAACAAAAATGGCAGGTATTTCTAGGAATAATACAGAAGGTGCAGGATCAGTTCATTCCCAGGAGGAAGAAAGATTCCAAGGGGAGTAAGGGGCGACCATGGCTAACAAGGGACATCAGGGACAGTATAGAAAATAGAGCGAAGAAGTACAACGTAGCAAATATGAGTCGGAAGCAAGAGGATTGGGCAATGTTTAAAGAACAACATAAGATAACCAAAAAGACAATACTGGGAGAAAAGATGAGGTACGAAGGTTAGCTGGCCAAGAATATAAAGCAGGATAGTAAAAGCTTCTTTAGGTATGTGAAGAGGAAAAAAATAGTTAAGACCAAAGTTGGACCCTTGAAGACTGAAAATGGTGAATTTATTATGGGGAACAAGGAAATGGCAGATGAGTTGAACTCATTGGATCTGTCTTCACTAAGGAGGGCACAAACAATCTTTATGATATAGTAGTGGCCAGAGGATCTGGGGTGACGGAGGACCTGAAGGAAATCCACACTAGGCAGGAAATGGAAGGCTGATAAATCCCCAGGGCCTGATGGTCTGCATCCCAGGGTACTTAAGGAAGTGGCTCTAGAAATTGTGGATGCATTGGTGATAATTTTCCAATTTTCTATAGACTCGGGATCAGTTCCTGTGGATTGGAGGGTAGCTAATGTTATCCCACTTTTTAAGAAAGGCGGGAGAGAGAAAACAGGGAATTATAGACCAGTTAGCCTGACATCGGTGGTGGGGAAGATGCTGGAGTCAATTATAAACGATGAAATAGCTGAACATTTGGATAGAAGTAACAGGATCGGTCTGAGTCAGCATGGATTTACGAAGGGGAAATCATGCTAATCTGGAATTTTTTGAAGATGTAACTAGGAAAATGGACAAGGGAGAGCTAGTGGATGTGGTGTACCTGGACTTTCAGAAAGCATTTGATAAGGTCCCACATAGGAGATTAGTGGGCAAAATTAGGGCACATGGTATTGGGGGTAGAGTGCTGACATGGATAGAGAAGTGGTTGGCAGACAGGAAACAAAGAGTAGGGATTAATGGGTCCCTTTCAGAATGGCAGGCAGTGACTAGTGGGGTACCGCAAGGCTCGGTGCTGGGACCGCAGCTATTTACAATATACACCAATGATTTGGATGAAGGGATTCCAAGCAACTTTAGCAAATTTGCAGATGATACAAAGCTGAGTGGCAGTGTGAACTGTGAGGAGGATGCTATGAGAATGCAGGGTGACTTGGACAGGTTGGGGGAATGGTCAGATGCATGGCAGATTAAGTTTAATGCGGATAAATGTGAGGTTATCCACTTTGGTAGCAAAAACAGGAAGGCAGATTACTATCTAAATGGCGTCAAGTTGGGAAAAGGGGAAGTACAACGGGATCTAGGGGTCCTTGTTCATCAGTCTATGAAAGTAAGCATGCAGGTACAGCAGGCAGTGAAGAAAGCGAATGGCATGTTGGCCTTTATAACAAGAGGAATCGAATATAGGAGCAAAGAGGTCCTTCTGCAGTTGCACAGAGCCCTAGTGAGACCACACCTGAAGTATTGTCTGCAGTTTTGGTCCCCTAATTTGAGGAAGGACATTCTTGCTATTGAGGGAGTGCAGCGTCGGTTTACAAGGTTAATTCCTGGGATGGCGGGACTGTCATATGCTGAGAGAATGGAGTAGCTGGGCTTGTACACTCTGGAGTTTAGAAGGATGAGTGGAAATCTTAATTAAACATATAAGATTGTTAAGGGTTTAGACACTAGAGGCAGGACACATGTTCCCGATGTTGGGGGAGTCCAGAACCAGGGGCCATAGTTTAAGAACAAGGAGCAAGCCATTTAGAACGGAGACGAGGAAACACTTTTTCTCAGAGAGTGGTGAGTCTGTGGAATTCTCTGCCTCAGAGGGCGGTGGAGGCAGATTCTCTGGATGCTTTCAAGAGAGAGCTAGATAGGGCTCTTAAAAATAGCGGAGTCAGGGGATATGGGAAGAAGGCAGGAACAGGGTACTGATTGGGATGATCATCCATGATCACATTGAATGGCGGTGCTGGCTCGAAGGGCCGAATGGCCTACTCCTGCATCTATTGTTTATTGTGTGTGGGATAGTGTTCGTATGCAGGAATCGCTGGTCGGCACAGACACCGTGGTCCGAAGGGCTTGTTTCTGCACTGTATCTCTAATCTAAATTAATACATTGGCAAATACACACTGCAGCAAAAGACTAAGTGCTGGTGTGACTCAGTGGGTCAGGCCGCATGTGTGGGTGGAATGGATTGGCGACGTTTTGGGTCAAACCCTTCTGCAGAATGATGGACCATCCCCTCCACAGACGCTGCTTGACCAGCTGAATTCTTCCGGCACTTAGTGTTTTGCTCAAGATTCCAGCATCTGCAGTTCCGTGTATTGGCAAACACAGTGGTGTTCAAAAGGTCTCCCACAGGTTCTGTTTCCAGAATTGACTGGTTGAACACGTAGAACAAGGAAAGAAAATAATTAAATGGAACATCCATGTTCCAAACAAATTATTTGCTTCTTATAATAAAATTGGCACTCGTGCAGCTATGCTAATGGATGCTTATTTAACTAAAGCAGAAATTGCTGCAAATATTCATCTGTGGAAAAGACACACTCAGAATTGGGAGATAATATCTCGGATTTTGCTGCTAATGATCATGGCAATTGCTGCCAAAATTACAATGAACATGAAATTCCCCGTCAGTGATGAACAATTTCTTGGGTGTTTTGTCCCTTCTTAAGGGACACGGCATCCTCATCTTTACATGATCATCAGAAATTAATGCACTTGTGAACCAACTACTTTTTGACCTCGCTGCAATGCACAGTGGGCGGCACAGTGGCAGAGTTGCTGTCTCACAGCACCGCAGACCCGGATTCGATCCTGACTATGGGTGCTGTCTGTGTGGAGTCTGTACGTTCTCCCTATGACCGCGTGGATTTTCTCCGGGTGCTCCAAAGACATGCAGACTTGTAGGTTAATTATCTTTTGTAAAATTTCCCCTAGTGCGTATGATACAAAAGTGGAATAACATGAAACTCATGTACAGGTGATCGATGCTCAGTGTGAACCTGGTGGGCTGATGCATCTCAAAACTAAACAAAACAAAACTAATCGGAGTTGAGGCTGTTATTTTAGTGCAAGGGAAATCAGGACAGTCTTTGGGACTGAAATTACTGAGGTAGAGCGAGTATTAATGGAAAAGCAATATTGTGGTGGTCACCATTGTTCGGCATGGTTAACGAAAAGGGGAAGCATACAATATGAATAGAGATTCTAAATTGGGGTAAAGATAAGAAGATACAAGAAACTGCAGATGCTATCTTACAAAAAAAAGACTCAAAGTACTGGAGTAACTCAGCAGGTCAGGCAGCATCTCTGGAGAACATGAATAAGTTTCAGGTTTGGCCCTTCAAAGTGGTGGGAGGGGGGCTGGGGAGAAAGCTGAAAGAAAAAATAAATAAAACTGAAAGAAAAAGGATAAAACCTGGTGTGTGTTAAGTGGATAGAGGTGAGGGGATTTTTTGATTGGACATGTTTGGTTTGCTATGGCTTATTTATTGTCATGTGTAGAGGTACATTGAAAAGCTTGTTCTATGCACTACCAGTCAAATCGTATTATACATGAGTACCATGCACCCTCTAGAGGTTCACTTGTACCTCCTCCTTCTTCATCTACCTTATCCGTTGTTCTCGGTGTAGACTCCAATATATTGGCGAGACCAAGCGCAGACTGGCTGATCGTTTCGCTGAACACCACCGCTCAGTCTGCATTGGCCGACGCGATCTCCCTGTTTCCATGCATTTTAACTCCCCCTCCCAGTCCCACACTGAACTTTCTGTCCGGGGCCTCCTCCACTGTCAGAGTGAGGCCACATGCAAATTAGAGGAACAGCACCTCATATTTCGCTTGGGCAGCTTACAACCCAGCGGTATGAATATTGATTTCTCAAATTTCAAATAACTCTTGCATTCCCTCTCTCCTCGTCCCTCCCCCACCATAGTCATCCTGCTAGTTTCACTGTTTCTATCCTTTCGTTATCACCTCTTCCATAGCCAACAATGGACCATTGTGGGCTCCACCTTTCCTTGGCTATCAATGCCGGTTCTGAATTGTTCTGTACCTTTTCATACCTCTAGTTTCCTTATCCCCTGACTCTTAGTCTGAAGAAGGGTCTCATCCTGAAAACTCACCTATTCATTTTCTCCAGAGATTCTGCCTTACTCTAACATTGTGTGTACGTATCTTCGGTGTAAACCAGCATCTGCAGTTCCTTCCTACACTCTTTTGGAATAGGATAGACTGAAGATTGAATGAATGAAGCCCTTTCATGAGAGTAATATATTTGTGATTTGCAAGGCTTCTTGGTCAGCCCTCCACAAGATCCCACATGACCAATGGATCATATCCGTACATCTGGTAAAAGGCCCTGGGATTTAAATTGATTAAAGAAAGGGACCGCAGATGACACAAATCATAGGCTCCGTGATTGTGAGATGGAAAACTTTGACTACAAAACAATATGAATGATTTGATTAGTTAATATAGTTTTAATTGAGAGAATTGTGAGATAATCCATTTGAGGAATTGCAGCAAGGCAAGGAATGTGTAGTAAATGCCAGACGATTGGGAGATCGAGAGGATCAAAGGAACAGTGGAAAGGATGCCTATAGTTCCTTAAAGGTAATAGGAAAAGTCAATACGATAAAGGACATGTTGGACACAAAGTGTTGGAGTAATTCAGCGGGTCGGGCAGCATCCCTGGAGAAAAGGGATATTTCGGGTTGGAACTGTTCTTTGAAGCCTTTGAAGAAGGGTTCTGACCCGAAACGTCACCCATCAATTTTCGCCAGAGATGCTGCCTGATCCGCTGAATTGCTTCACCACTTTGTGTCTATCTTTGGTATAAACTAGCATATGCAGTTCCTTCTTATAGATGAAGTATATGGGTTGGCTTTGTTTATGAGTTAAGAATGGAATAGGAGAACAAGGTTAATGCTCAAGCTATATACAGTATTAGTCTGGTCACAACTTTCAGCTTCGGACAATAGCTAAAATAAAACAATTCTTCCAGTTTGATGACCTCGAAAAGATCATCCACACATTTATCTCCTCCCGCCTAGATTACTGCAACTCCCTTTACACTGGCATCAGCTAATCTTCCCTATCCCGCCTGCAACTGGTCCAAAACGGTGCAGCGAGACTCCTGACGGGCACCCGAAAAAGGTACCACATCACCCCGATTCTGGCCTCTCTCCACTGGCTCCCTGTGCGGTTCCGAATAAATTTCAAGACCCTCCTTTTTGTCTACAAAGCCCTCAATGGGCTTGCACCCACCTACATTAAAAGTCTTCTCACCCACTACACCACCTCCAGGACCCACAGATCGGCCGACGGGGTTGCTGAACATCCCGCAGTCTAGGCATAAGCTCAGGGGCGACCGCGCCTTTGCGATCGCAGCTCCTAGACTGTGGAACAGCATCCCCCTCCCCATTAGAACTGCCCTCTCCATTGACTCCTTTAAGTCTAGTCTAAAAACGTATCTGTTCTCCCAAGCCTTTCCTGACATCCTCTGAGCGAGGGCTATTTTGTATATATGTATGTAGCCTGCGTGTGTATACTACTCTTATAACAAATGTAAAGCACTTTGGTCAACGAGAGTTATTTTTTAAATGTGCTATATAAATAAATGTGACGACTTGACTTGACAACTTGAGTGCATATTTTGTACTGGTCTCCACGTTACAGAGAAATATGATAGCACTTTATAGGCCCAGATTTACAAAATGTTGCTGGTACTGGAAATATTATCTGCAAGGAAGGATTAGATAACGTGAGTTTGTTTTCTTTGGAACAGAGGAGAGAATTAATTGCCGTACATAACCACTAAGGGGCTCAGAAAGAATAACTGGGAAGGTGTATGTTATTTTGTACAGGGATCAAGAACAAGGGAGTACAGATTTAAAGTGATTCTTTGAAGGATTACAGGGAAGACGAGGAGCTCCAAAACTCGCTGTTTTTCAATGAACAGTGGGGGTGAAATCAGCTTCAGTGAATTTAAAAAGCATTTGAATGTGTACACAGAACAAAACAGTCTCAATATTCAATATTCAATATTCAGGAGGGATAGAGAGAAAGGAAAAGGAGGTGGGGTAGCGTTGCTGGTTAGAGAGGAGATTAAGGCAATGGAAAGGAAGGACATTAGCTTGGAGCATGTGGAATCGGTATGGGTAGAGCTGCGAAACACTAAGGGGCAGAAAACGCTAGTGGGAGTTGTGTACAGGCCACTTAACAGTAGTAGTGAAGTTGGGGATGGTATCAAACAGGAAATTAAAAATGCGTGCGACAAAGGCAAAACAGTTATAATGGGTGACTTCAATCTACATATAGATTGGGTGAATTAAATTGGCAGGAGCGCTGAGGAAGAGGATTTTTTGGAAAGTATGCGGGATAGTTATCTAAATAAACATGTAGAGGAACCAAGGAGAGAGCAGGCTATTTTAGACTGGGTATTGAGTAATGAGGAAGGGTTAGTTAGCAGTCTTATTGTGCGTGCCCCCTTGGGCAAGAGTGACCATAATATGGTTGAGTTCTTCATTAGGATGGAGAGTGACATTGTTAATTCAGAAACAAGGGTTCTGAACTTAAAGAAAGGTAACTTTGAGGGTATGAGACGTAAATTGGCCAAGATTGACTGGCAATCAATTCTAAAAGGGTTGACGGTGGATACGCAATGGAAGACATTTAAAGACTGCATGGATGAACTACAAAAATTGTCCATCGCAGTTTGGCAAAAGAGTAAATCAGGGAAGGTAGTGCATCCGTGGATAACAAGGGAAATCAGAGATAGTATCAAAGCAAAGGATGATGCGTACAAAGTAGCCAGAAAAAGCAGCATACCAGAGGACTGGGAGAAATTCAGAGACCAGCAGAGAAGGACAAAGGGCTTGATTAGGAAAGGAAAAATAGATTATGAAAGAAAACTGACAGGGAACATAAAAACTGACTGCAAAAGTTTTTATAGATATGTGAAGAGAAAGAGATTAGTTAAAACAAATGTAGGTCCCTTGCAGTCAGAAACAAGGATATGGCGGACCAATTGAATAACTACTTTGGTTCCGTCTTCACTAAGGAAGACATAAATAATCTGCCGGAAATAGCAGGGGACCGCGGGTCAAAGGAGTACTTGAGTGAAATCCAGGTTAGTCGGGAAGTAGTGTTGGGTAAATTGAATGGATTAAAGGCCGATAAATCCCCAGGGCCAGATAGGCTGCATCCCAGAGTACTTAAGGAAGTAGCTCCGGAAATTGTGGAAGCATTAGTGATAATCTTTCAAAACTCTTTAGATTCTGGAGTAGTTCCTGAGGATTGGCGGGTAGCAAACATAACCCCTCTTTTTAAGAAGGGGGGGAGAGAGAAAACGGGGAATTACAGACAAGTTAGTCTAACATTGGTTGTGGGGAAACTGCTAGAGTCAGTTATTAAAGATGGGATAGCAGCACATTTGGAAAGTGGTGAAATCATTGGACAAAGTCAGCATGGATTTACGAAAGGTAAATCATGTCTGACGAATCTTGTGGAATTTTTCGAGGATGTAACTAGTAGTGTGGATAGGGGAGAACCAGTGGATGTGGTGTATCTGGACTTCCAGAAGGCTTTCGACAAGGTCCCACATAAGAGATTAGTATATAAACTTAAAGCATATGGCATTGGGGGTTCAGTATTGATGTGGATAGAGAAATGGCTGGCAAACAGGAAGCAAAGAGTAGGAGTAAACGGGTCCTTTTCGGAATGCCAGGCAGTGACTAGTGGGGTACCGCAAGGCTCAGTGCTAGGACCCCAGCTATTTACAATATACATAAATGATCTGGATGAGGGAATTGAAGGCAATATCTCCAGGTTTGTGGATGACACTAAGCTGGGGGGCAGTGTTAGCTGTGAGGAGAATGCTAGGAGACTGCAAGGTGACTTGGATAGGCTGGGTGAGTGGGCAAATGTTTGGCAGATGCAGTATAATGTGGATAAATGTGAGGTTATCCACTTTGGTGGCAAAAATAGGAAAACAGACTATTATCTAAATGGAGGCCGATTAGGAAAAGGGGAGATGCAGCGCGACCTGGGTGTCATGGTACACCAGTCATTGAAAGTAGGCATGCAGGTACAGCAGGCAGTGAAGAAAGCGAATGGTATGTTAGCTTTCATAGTAAAAGGATTTGAGTATAGGAACAGGGAGATTCTACTTCAGTTGTATAGGGTCTTGGTGAGGCCCACACCTGGAGTATTGCGTGCAGTTCTGGTCTCCAAATCTGAGGAAGGACATTATTGCCATAGAGGGAGTGCAGAGAAGGTTCACCAGACTGATTCCTGGGATGTCAGGACTGTCTTATGAACAACGACTGCATAGACTTGGTTTATACTCTCTAGAATTTAGGAGATTGAGAGGGGATCTTATAGAAACTTACATAATTCTTAAGGGGTTGGACAGGCTAAATGCAGGAAGATTGTTCCCGATGTTGGGGAGGTCCAGGATAAGGGGTCACAGCTTAAGGATAAGGGGGAAATCCTTTAGGACCAAGATGAGAAGGAATTTTTTCACACAGAGAGTGGTGGGTCTCTGGAACTCTCTGCCACAGAGGGTAGTTGAGGCCAGTTCATTGGCTATATTTAAGAGGGAGTTAGATGTGGCCCTTGTGGCTAAGGGGATCAGAGGGTATGGAGAGAAGGCAGGTACGGGATACTGAGTTGGATGATCAGCCATGATCATATTGAATGGTGGTGCAGGCTCGAAGGGCCGAATGGCCTACTCCTGCACCTAATTTCTATGTTTCATCAGTCTGAAGAAGGGTCTCGACCCGAAACGTTGCCTATTTCCTTTGTTCCATGGATGCTGACTCACCTGCTGAGTTTCTCCAGCATTTTTGTCTATCTTTGATTTTCCAGCATCTGCAGTTCCTTCTTAAACATTACAGAACAGGGACAGGCTTTTCAGCTCTCTATGACAGTGCTGACCATGATGCCAAATCCTATTTGCCTGAATATGATCTATATCGCTCTATTTCTTCTGTTTCTGCATGTATCTGCCGGGGTGGAAGATTGCAACCTTCAATCCGCCCTGTTTCGACTAATGCAATCAACTCGACGTGCACAAACGGAAGATCAAATAGAACAAATTTAGGCTGTGCACGCCACATGAAAGAAGAAGATGTATCTGCCTAAATGCCTAAGCATCTCTTAAACATTGCTTTCATTGTCACTTCCACCAATGCCACGTCATTGACATTACAGGCATCCACCACTCTCTGTGCAAACAAAAGCTTGTCTTACCAATCTCCTCAAAGCATTCCTTTTCTCACCTTAAACTATGACTCTGACGAGGTACCCTGTCTGTCCATGTCTCTCATAATTCTACACACTTTTATTACATTGCTCCTCAGCCTCTGATGCTCCAGACATAACAATCCAAGTTTTTCCAACCTCCCCTTATTGCTGATACACTTCAACCCAGATAACACCTTGGACTTTCAGATGTTTAAGAGTCAAGTCAAAAGTGTTTTATTGTCATATGTCCCAAAACACAACAATTATATTCTTACTTGCAGCAGCAAAACAGATATGTGAACACAGACACAAAATGCTGGAGTAACTCAGTCTCCACCCGAAGCGTCACCCATTCCTTCTCTCCAGAGATGCTGCCTGTTCTGCTGAGTTAATCCAGCTTTTTGTGTCTATCTTCAGATGAAACCAGCATCTGCAGTTTACAGATATGTAAACATACTACTCTGTAAAGCCCATGATAACCACAAAAACAAATTCATGTATATATATTAAAAAAAAACAAATAAATAGGCGATAGTAGCAAAGATATTCAGTATGTATCTGATTATTCTTCTACAGATATGCTGGAGAAAGTATCCTGACTGGTTGCATCATGGCTTGGTACGGCAATTCCAACCCACAGGAATGCAAGAAATTGTAGAGTGGTGGACTCAGCCGGGTCCATCATGGGTACACCTCCCCCCTTCATGGAAAGCATCTACATGAGGTGCTATCTCAGGAATGTGGCATCTATCAACAAGCAAGAAGGGTCTCCACCCGAAGTGTCACCCATTCCATCTCTCCAGAGATGCTGCCTGTCCCACTGAGTTACTTCAGCTTTTTGTGTTTATCTTAGGACCTCCACACTACCTGATTTATAAACAGTTTCCTACAATCATCAGGTTCATAAGTTCATATGTTCATAAGTCATAGAAACATAACTAGGCCATTTGGCCAATTAAGTCTACTCCACCATTCAATCATGGTTGATCTACCTTTCCCTCTCAAACCCATTCTCCTGCCTTTGCCCTTTAACCTTTGACACCCATACTAATCAAGTACCTGTCAATCTCCAGCTGTAAAAATACCCCCTTCACAGCTGTCTGTGGCAAGAATTCCACAGATTCACCACCCTCTGGCTAAAGAAATCCCTCCTCATCTCATT
Source organism: Raja brachyura (assembly GCA_963514005.1). The sequence continues at coordinate 59,253,548 of OY740788.1, forward strand.
TCTAAACATGTCCTTTTATTCTGAGGCTGTGTCCTCTGCTCCTCGATTTTCCCACCAGCAGAATCTCCATTCTTTCCACATCCACTCTATCTAATCTAGGCCTTTCATTATTCAGTGAATTTCGATGAGAAACATAGTACACCCTGCACAACCCTAATCCTACTTTGACCACGGAGCACTACAATTCACCTCTTGTACTACCATAGACTTTTTTTTTTCTAATTATGTCTTTGCACTGATGTCTTGGTTTTTTTTGTACTTCGTTCTTTTAGAAATATTGTGTGCGATTTATAATTTCTATGTGTTGAGTCCATTTGCAAGCAAAATTTATCATTGTACTTGTACCTCACCGTACTTTATATTAAAGTAACCTCAACAAAAATATTTTCCTTCTGGTTTGTAAGTGTTCTCTTACTCTGTTACTAGATGTATTTTTTGCATGTTATTTTGACCATAAATTTGACTTGACTTCAATCTCTTCTGCACTCTCTCCAAGCTTTACCATCCTTCCTACCGTGTGGCGATCACATCTGCACACAATATTACAAGTGTGGCCTAACTAAACTTTTAGACTGCTGCAACTTGAAGCACCATGCATTGTCGACTGTGGACCGGCTACCGGAAGATGTGATCAGGTTGGGCAAAGTTTTCAATAACCCAATGCAAAGGGGCAAGTGAACGACCCTCTCATCAACTAGAGTGTAGTCCTGACCTCCCATCTACCTCATTGGAGATGTTCAAACTATCTTCAATCATACTTTATCAGACTTTATCTTGCCCTAAATGATCTACCCATTATCTTTTATCTGTGCACTGTGAACAGCTTGATTATAATTATGCATAGTCTTTAATTTAACTGAACAGCACACAAACAGAAGCTTTTCACTGTACCTCAGTGCACATGACAATAATAAACTGGACAAAACTAAATTTCACTCAACTAAACTAAGTTTAAACAAAGAGTGGTGGGTGTATGGAACGAGCTGCTAGAGGAGGTAATTAAGGCAGGTACTATCGCAATGTTTAAGAAACATTTGGACAGGTACATGGATGGGATGGGTTTGGAGGGATATGGGCCAAGCACAGGCAGGTGGGACTAGTGTAGATGGGACTTGTTGGTTGGTGTGGGCAGGTTGGGCTGAACGGCCTGTTTCCACGCTGCATGACTCGATGGCACTAAACTAAACGGGGTGGTAAATTGCAACCTTCACGTGGTCCAAACAAATAGATGTAGTGTTTTGTTAGGCTGTGCACGCCATACGCAAGAAGACTAAACTAAACAAATCAAATATTTTCCTTGCCTATTAAGGAAATATTAAGGGCCTGTCCCACTTAGGCGACTTTTTAGGCGAGTGCAGGAGACTCTGCGCTCGCCTCATGATCGCCACATGGTCGCCACATGTTCACTGATGATCTCTGGTGAGTCTCCTTCATGGTCGAGAGGAGTTCCCACATTCTGGGAACTAGTCACGGCCTCAGTGTGGTCGCCACAAATTTTTCAATATGTTGAAACATTTTCTGCGACCAAAAATCGGTCGCCATGGAGAAAATTAATACTTTTGTAGTCATAGGTGCAGTGGTAGTAGGGGTTGAATTGTAGTTGTAGGTAGTTGAGGCAGACATAGGTAGTTTTAGTTAATCTCCTTTGCTGACCGGGCATTTTGATTGGCTCATTGGTGAGTTTTCAGAACCGACCGGTACTGTTAAATGCCCGCTAAAGTTCACAGCTGTGTATCTCTGACTTATTAAAAGTTGTCTGGCTTCTTAAAAGTGTCTCCACTCCTTCTCCCCCATCTCCTCCCTTCTCCCCTCCCCCATCTTTTAAAGGACTTACTGTACACTGTGCTAGCCGTCTTTAACCTTCCTGTATCACCTCGGCTTTGCACCGTATGAATTTCAGACAGCGCTGCCCCGCTTTCCCTGGCCCTCACCTTTGCGATGTGTTTGTGTGTGTGAGTGTTCCGCTCTGACGGTCGTCGTTCCAGTTTGTGGTTTTTCAGGCGACTGCCGGGAACTTGAAAGTCTGCTGAAAAGTTGCCTAAGTGGGACAGGCCCTTTACAAATTTTCTCCGACCATGTTGGTAGGTATATTTTTTCCTTATTTTTTGTTCTTTGTTCACATATTACTGCCTAGCAGGAAATATCATTCCTTCCAGGGTGGAACGGCGGTGCAGCGGTAGAGTTGCTGCCTTACAGCGCCAGGTTTGATCCTCACTCCGGGTACTGTTGTTTACGGAGTTTGTACATTTTCCCTGTAACAGCGCAGGTTTTCTCTGGGTGCTCCACTTTCCTCGCACACTCCAAAGATGTACAGGTTTGTAGGTTAATTTGGCTGCTGTAAATTGTAAAAAAAAAAATTGGCCCTAGTGTGTAGGATAAAACCAATGTACGGAGATCAGTGGTCGGTTCGGACTCGATGGGCCGAAGGACCTGTTTCCACACTGTATCTCTAAACTAAACTAAAATCATTACTTCCCTCTTTACTGCACTGTAAAAACTGATAACGTTTTTGGAAACTGCTGTCACATTTCAGTTGTGTCAACAATGTTAATTGATCTGATTGTATCAATGTCCAATCCGACTCTTAACTGTGTTTTAACAAAGCTCCTACATAGGAGACCTCAATCTTTGATACAGAGGTTTGGAAATTGTTTACAGACTGGGTGATATGTGATTCTTGCACTTTGCCAAAGGATAAAGACACTAGACCACATTTGCTAATCAGACAGTGTACAACCTCTGGGCTCAACACTGAATTCACCAATTTCAGATAATTGGTCCTTTCAACCTTGTGTCTTGCATCCTGGCTCCTGCAGTCTTTTGTTCTCATGTGCTACTTTGAAATTTTGTTCAAATCTTCTGATTTACAACTCCTTCAGACGTTTGTTATTAGAATGGTGTAATGCTGCACAGGCACAGACATTTCAGCCTGCTGATTCTGCAGCCGTTACCACTTTCATTCACCCTCAGCCAGTTCTTCTATATTTCACAGCGTTGGTGCAAGGAGACAAATTAACCTTTGGACACACGCACAAATTGGAGGAGCAGCACCTCATATTCTGCTTTGGTAGCTTACAACCCAACGGCAAGAACCCTGAAGGATACAAAGTGCTGGAGTAATGCAGCAGATCAGGCAGCATCTTTGGAGAACATGGGTAGGCGTCGGGTCGAGACCCTTCTTCAGTGATTGTGATGGGGTGGGGGTGGGGGAGGGGTAAGAGAAGAAAGCTGGAACGGGAAGAGACAGTGCAAAACATGGTAGGTAATAGGTGGAAGCAGGCGTGGGAGGGGGTGTTGGAGGTTGATAGCCAGATGGTCAGCCAGGTGGTCCATGGAGATAGACCAGGAGAAAGTGAAGAAAGGTCACAAGGTGACTGGAGTAGATTTGACCGCCATTAAGAGCCACTCATCAAGCCAAGCAGAAACCACAGTAGGATCCAAACCCACTGAGATATACAGTATCACAGACCTGTGTGGAAGCAAGGGTCTGTAATAAAGGGGCATCCTGGTCGCAGATGATTTAATAGCTCCAAAGTAGAATATATTACCCAATACTGTAAGATAAACAGATCATAATATAATCCATGTCTTATCATTGATAGAATTACAATTTCAATTTTTTTAGAGATACAGTGTGGAAATAGGCCCTTTGGCCCACCGAGTCCGTACTGACCAGCAATCGCACGTACACTAGTCCTATATTGGACTGGACAGAATAGGTTTGAAGCATGAATAGTTGGACTTTCGTCTTTAAACTAGACTTTAAAGACACAGCGTGGGAACAGCCCTTCGGCCCACCAAGTCTGCGCCTACACCGATCACCCTGTACACTAACACTATCCTACACACTAGTGACAATTTACAATTTTTACTGAAGCCAATTAACCTATAAACCCATATGTCTTTTGAGTGCGGGGGAAACCGGAGCACCCAGAGAAAACCTACGCGGTCACAGGGAGAACGTACAAACTCCGTACAAACAACACCCGAATTCAACCCGGAACTCTGGCACTGTAATGGGTCTGTCCCACTTACGTGACTTTTTCAGCGACTGCCGACATCTGTCACAGGTCGTTGCAGTTTGTTGAAAATTTTCAACATGTTGAAAATCCAGCGGCAACCAGAAAGACGCTATGACTATTTGGGCAACTGAGGAGACTACTCACAACCATACAGTCAACACCATGGTGACATGTCGTGGGGTGAAGCCGATATGGTCGTGAGTAGTCTCCTCAGTCGCCCAAAGAGTCGTAGCGTCTTTCTGGTTGCCGCTGGATTTTCAACATGTTGGTATTTTTCGTCGACCTGCAACGACCTATGACAGGTGCCGGCAGTCGCTGAAAAAGTCGCGTAAGTGGGACAGGCCCATGAGGCAGCAACTGTGCCGCCCTCTAGTTTGTGAGCTCTAAAATGTTGCATCGGATGAGATCATTTTAATGTGCGAGGAGAGAGAGAGAAAGGAGCATGAAATAAGTGAGTGGGCGAGTGAGTAAGTGAAAAAGCTGTTAGATATTTGTTAAACCTGTGTCGGGAGGATGTTCAAATATAATCCACTGCTCCAGAGGAATAGGATGTAACTAATTGAAAGATTCTGGCACTCGGTGTGACTTAATTTAGCAGGATCTTTTGTGTTGTAATAGGCGGCATCTCTTTAAAAAGTTGTGCATATGTGTGAGTGTAGGAGCCACATATGTTCTGCTCCTTTATTCTTTGGTTCAGATTCAGATGAGTTTATTGTCACAAATCTCGGGGCACAATGAAACAGAGGCCTTGCTCTGTGCTCTTACGGATAAATGGATGAGAAGGATTTAGAGGGATCTGGGCAAATGCAGACACATTGGAGAAGGCCAAAATGCCTATTTGGTCAGTGGTGAACAAGGTGGGTCAAAGGGCCTGTTAACATGATGTACAGCTCTATGACTCCTCAAATGTGTTCTCCAGTGGTTGTACATTAGTTAAAGTATGCTGGGGTAGGAAAGGGGAGGGGATAATAGTACACAGTACAGAAGTGTAAAAACGCACACCTCTAGATTCAGGAACAGTTTCTTCCCAGCTGTTATTATGCAACTGAATCATCCTATCACCAACACGAGGGCAGTTCTGAGCTACTACCCACCTCGTACGAGGCCCTCAAGCTATCTTTAATCTGATTTTACTGGACTGTACGATTCCTTAGGTTTATTTATGTTTCATTCGCAAGGAGACTGCATTTTATCTTGCACTAAACGTTATTCCCTTTATCATGTATTGTCTTTCCGCTGGCTGGATAGCATGCAACAAAATTGCTTTTCCGTACCTCGATACACATAACAATAAACTAAACTAAACAAATTATAGTACAGCACAGGAACAGGTCCTTTGGCCCACAACTTGATGGCAAGTTAAACTGATCTCATCTGCTTGCACTAAGGTAGACACAAAATGCTGGAGAAACTCAGCGGGTGCAGCATCTATGGACTGAAGGAATAGGTGATATTTCGGGTCGAGACCCTTCTTCAGACTGATGTGGAGGTGGGGGGCGGGAAGAAGAAAGGAAGAGGCGGAGACAGTGGGCTGTGGGAGAGCTAGGAAGGGGAGGGGCAGTAGGGAGAAAGCAAGGACTGCCTGAAATTGGAGAAGTCAATGTTCATACCACCGAGGTGTAAACTGCCCAAGCGAAATATGAGGTGCTGCTCCTCCAATTTGCGGTGGGACTCGCTCTGGCCATGGAGGAGGCCCAGGACAGAAAGGTCCGATTCGGAATGGGAGGGGGAGTTGGTGCTGGGCCACCGGCAGATCAGGTTCGTTAGTGCGAACTGAGCAGAGGTGTTGGGCGAAGCGATCGCCAAGCCTACGCTTGGTCTCACCTATGTAGAGCAGATGACACTTAGAGCAGCGGATGCATTAGATGAGGTTGAGGCATGTGAACCTCTGCCTCACCTGGAAAGACTGCTTGGTCCTTGGATGGAGTCAAAGAGGGAGGTAAAGTGACAAGTGTAGCATTTCCTGCAGTTGCAATGGAAAGTACCAGGAGAGGGGGTAGTTTTGGTGGGAAGGGACGAATTAACCAGGGAGTTACGCAGGGAGCGGTCTCTGTGGAAAGCCTAAAGAGGAGGAGATGGGAAGATGTGGCCAGTGCTGGGATCCCGTTGGAGGTGGCGAAAATGTCTGTTATAAGTGACGGCTGGTGGGGTGGAAGGTGAGGACAAGGGGGTCTCTGCCCTTGTTACGAGTGGGGGGGATAGGGAGTGAGAGCGGAGCTACAGGATATAGAGGAGTCCCTGGTGAGAGCATCATCTTTAGTCGACGAGGGGAACCCCCGTTCCCTAAAGATGCCCTGGTTTGGAAAGCTTCAGCCTGGGTGCTGCGGCATAGACGGCGGAATTGGGAGTGGGGGATAGAGTCCTTACAGGAAGCAGGGTGGGAATAAATGTAGTCCAGATAGCCATGGGAGTCAGTGGGTTTGTAGTAGTGTTCCAAATCCCACTATTTCCTGCCCTTCCATGTACCTATTCATTTTCTCCAGGGATGCTGCCTGGCAAGCTGTGCTGCAACATTTTGTGTCTTTCCAGAGGGAAGGTTTAGTGGGATATGGGCCATGAGTGGGCAAATTGAGACCAGGTTGAATGGGGCATCTTTGTGCTCTCTGACTCTATGACTCTAACAGACACCACTTTCTGCAGAGAGCTATGTCTCAATGCAATTGTTTGGGAACAGCACCATCCAAGACCGCAACAAATTCCAGAGAATTGTGGACCTAGCCCAGACCATCACACAAACCAAACTCCCTTCCATTGATTCCATCTGCACTTCCTCTCCCTCTCCAATCTCTCCCTCTCCCATCAGGCAAGAGGTACAGAAGCTTGAAAATGCACACCTCCAGATTCAGAATCCATTCCTTCTCTCCAGAGATGCTGCCTGAACTGCTGAGTTACTTCAGCATTTTGTGTCTCTCTTCGATTTAAACCAGCATCTGCATTTTTTTCCTACATGTTTTGTCTACTCCACTGCAAAATCTCCTCAAGGTATGTCTACTTTGAAAAACTTCTCCTTCTGTCTCCAACGAGAGTTCAGCGGTCTGAAGACGTCTTTCCTACACCTCCAGATTCAAGAACAGTTTCTTCCCAACTGTTATCAGGCAACTGAACTATCCTTTCACCAACTGGAGAGTAGTCCTGACCTACCATAAATATCACTGGAGACCGTCATGCAATCTTTATCTTGCACTAAACATTATTCCCTTTATCCTGTATCTGTACACTGTGGACAGCTTGATTGTAGTCATGCACAGTTTTTTCTGCAACAGAAAGGCTTTTCACTCTACCACAATATATGTGACAATACTAACTAAACTAAACTATCATAAAAGAAGCTTGTTTTGGGTGCCTGGATTTCCAACAAATGTGTTCCAATATACAAATGTGTTCTTGAAAGTTGAGATAGGCTCCCATTGTGAATAAATACCTCATGGAACTCAGTATTGGCACTCAAAATATTGAAGTAAGCCATGTCATTGTAGCCATTGAAATTGCATTCAAGGACCTGCTGTTGTCTTAAGTGTATAATAACTCAATGTACTTTGAGATCAGAGAAATTTTACTGAATTTCTCAAGTGTCTCCCAGTGAAATATATTCTCCAGAAAGCCTGTTTCTTGTGCTGACGTTTTTTCATCTATATCTCCAGTCTCTATGTAGTACAGTCACAACAGAGGCATATAAAAATGAGTGACCAAATAGCTAGGGATCAGCTATTCCCATTGAGTAACAACATTCTAAACAACAGTTCCATTCATCTGCCATGATAATTAACAAGAGTAGTATCAAACAAGCTTTTAATCCAGCACAAGGGATTGCAGTACAAGGGATTGCAGACTTTAGCGAAACAGCGCGGAAACAGGCCCATTGGCACACCGAGTGCGCGCCGACCAGGGACCGCCCCGTACACTACCTACAAACACTAGGAACCATTTTACAATTTACCAAAACCAATTGACTGACAAACCTGTACGGCTTTGGAATGTGAAACAAAAGCACTCGGAGAGAATACATGTGGTTACACGGAAAATGTACACACTCCATACAGACAGCACTCATCGTCAGGAATGAACCTGGGTCTCTGACACTCTGCCACTGTGCCGCCCCTGGTTTACAAAGAAAGACACAAAGTGCTGGAATAACTCAGTGGGTCAGGCGGCATCTCTGGAGGGTATGATTAGGTGATATTTTGGATGGGTACCCTTCTTCAGACGAAATTTAGTATGGGGAGAAAGATGGAAGAGTGGGGCAGGCCAAAGCCAGGCAAGTAATAGGCAGATACAGGGAGATGGTTGGCCAAAGGCCAGAAATGAAAAGACGAGGTAAGGAGAGAAGAAGTGTGAGATGTGGAGCCAGAGAAAGGGATATAGGTGGAAGGTGACGAGGGCCATTTATGCAGAGCCACTTTGGAGCAAAAGTGTGGTCAAAATGGTAGATTTTAAGGATTGTCTTAAACCAGGACAGTAAAGAAAGTGAGTTCTAGAATTCTAGAGGCGGCACAACGATACAACCAGTAGTGCTGCTGCCTCACAGCACTAGAGGCCCGGGTTCGATGCTGATCTCAGGTGCTGTCCATGTGGAGTTTGCACGATGTCCCTGTGACTGTGTGAGTTTGCTCAAGCTGCCCCGGATTCCTCCCACATCCCAAAGACATGCAGGTTGGAAGGTTAATTGGCCTCCGTAAATTACCTCTAGAGTGTAAGGTGTGTATAAGTAGGTGGGATACATAGAACTAGTGTGAGAACGGATGATCAATGGTCTCAGTAGGCCGAAGGGCCTGCTGATCCTGTATCTCTAAACTAAATTAAACTTAGGACCTAGGCAGGTGGAGGTAAAGCAACCACTGAATTCCAGCATTTTGTGACTTTTTTTGTATAAACCAGCATCTGTAGTTCCTTTTAACTTCAGATCTACAAAAACGTATATTACAATCGCTCTGGCATGCTCTTAAATCTCTGTTCCTACAGCAACATTTCTTACTTTAACTATGATCTTCTTAAACTCCTCTAAACGTTATTCCCATACCATGTATCTATACACTGTAAATGGCCTAATTGTAATTATGTATTGTCTTTCTGCTGACTGGATAACATGCAACAAGCTTTTCACTGTACCTCGGTACATGTGACAATAAACTAAATTAAACTAAATGCTGTGAAATCTCCTCAAGGCACTTTGAAGAAATTTCCCCCCTCTGTCCTACAGCAGTTCTTTGTGACCCCCTCTCACTGCTCCCCATCAGTCATTCCTGCTGCTGTTCTGCTCTTCGACAAAGTCCTGACCCAGACTCGACCACCTATCACTCGGCCGGCTCTGTCCTGCCCCACCTCTCTTCCAGCTTCCCCCCTCCCCACCCCCCGTCCACCACAATCAGTCTGTAGAAGGGGCTTGACCCGAAACGTCACCTAGCCATGTTCTCCTGAGATGCTGCCTGGCCTGCTCAGTTACTCCAGCACTTTGTGTCTTTTTTTTCTAATCAATCTTCAGCCACTCCTGCACTGCTGCCTATTCATCACACCTGGTCAACACAAATAATGATTAAAACCACTCCTGATCACACCTCTGATGGGTGCTAATGAGCTACTGATAACCCTGATATTATACCTTTCAAGTTTGTAACTGTAGAGCTGAAGGCCTGACTGATATTTGTTTTCGCCCCCAAAAACTATATCTGAACATATCTTACCGAATAATGAAATGCCTGGATAAAGTGGATGTGGAGAGGATGCCTCCACTTGTGGCAGAATCTAGGATCAGAGAGCATAGCATCAGATTAAAAGAATGCACCTTTTGAAAGGAGATGAGGAGGATTTTTTTTAGTCAGAGGTGGTGAGTCTGTGGAATTCTGCCACAGATGGCTGTGGAGGTCAAGTCAATGGGCGGATATTGACAGATTGTTGGAAGAAGAGTCTCAACCAGAAACGCCACCCATTCCTTCTCTCCAGAGATGCTGCCTGGCCCACTGTTACTCCAGCTTTTTGTGTCCACCTTCGATTTAAACTGGAATCTGCAGTTCTTTCCTACACATTTTCACAGATTCTTGATTAATGAGGGTGTCAAGGGTGATGGGGAGAAGGCAGGAGAATGGGGTTGAGAGGGAGAGATAGATCAGCCATGATTGAATGGCAGAGTAGATTTGATGGGCCGAATGGCCCAATTTTGCTCCTATGACTATGAACTTATCTTGAACGTCATGTCAAATTAGTTTCATTTTTGATTATTTTAGAGATGCAGCATGGAAACAGGCCCTTCGGTCCACCGAATCCATGCCAAACTTCGATCACCTATTCACACTAATTCTATGTTATCTATCCCACTTTCTCATCTGCCTGATACAAACTAGGGATAATTTTTACAGAGATCAATCAACGAAAAAAACCTGCACGTCTTTGGGATGGGAGAGGAAACCAGAACACCCGAAGGAAACCTTTACAGGCACAGGGAGAACGTGCAAACTCCGCACAGACGGCACACGAGGTCAGGATCCAATGGAAAGGGTTCGATCCACACAAAGGCGACGGCTGGAGGCCCCGTAGCAGCCTGGGGTTCACCTCGATCGGATCCGCTCCATAAGACCTAGAGTACAGAGTGGACTTTGGAAATGACGCCGAGTCAGGAGACTCGAAAAATAATTTCACTGAGTTTTGCACCTGTGACAATAACACACTATTGAACCCGGTTCTCCAGCGCTGTGAGGCAGCAGCTCTAATATTCATGCTTGGAAAGTCTTTTTTTTCCTTGTTACGGTACTGTGATCAACCACTTATACTGGGAAAAAGAAATCTAGCGTTTCCTGTCAGCCTCTCAGTTCGGAAATGAAGGAAGTTTAAAATGGAGCCACCAAGAAATATGAGTCGGCTCTGGCCATGTAATAGTAGTGAGCTCATAATTTTTCATTTACACCCGGTATTCCACCAGGGATAACAATGATCTACTGTACACGGAATAATATGATTCAGTGCACACAAATAGACCTGGAGGAAAGAGAATGAATCATCACCTTGTCATAAAGTGGTGTGGAGGAGGCTGTTCTCTCTGCACAGAGAACATAATATAATAACATCCAATGCAATTGAGATACTACAAATTACACATGCCGGAGGAGGACAGGATGTATTCTGTTCTTCAGGTTTACTGTGCCATAATTTGCTTAACCAATTACTCTTAAGATTATAAACGTTCTTCAGACACATTCATAACACCTTCGGAAATGAATGCGTTTAAAAATATGCCCTGGCAGTGTTGCTTTCCACAAAGTTTCCAGCAGTGAGTTGGCAGAAAGAAACAAATTATAAGAGACAATGCAGTAGAGTGTGACAAAAGGAGGTTCGAGCCAGGTTATTTCTGCTACGGTTGCTTAGTGCCGGAATTTATCTACGGTTGTGTTAAAGGGGAACCTGCAAGAATCATCTCCTCCCGTTCAGTTCCACTGACTTCAAATTTGTAGTATTGCATGCAGTTCTGGTTGCCCCATTACAGGAAGTATATGGAGGATTTGGAAAGGGTGCAAAGGAGGTTTACCAGAATGATGCCTGGATACAGGGATATTAGCTATAGAAAGAGGTTGGACAGACTTGGATTGTTTTCTCTGGAACACTAGGCTGTGGGGAGACCAGAAGAAGTCGATCAAATTATGAGAGGTGTGGATAGGGTAGACAGTTCAAATGTTTTTTCTCTGGATGGAAATATCAAAATACTAGAGGGTAATTTTTTTAGGTGAGAGAGGAAAACTTGGGGAGATGTATAGAGCAAGTTTTTTACACAGAGGGTGGTGACTGCCTGGATGGTGCTACCGGGGGATGGTTGTGAAGGAAGATGCAACAGTGGCGTTGAAGAATCTTTTTATAAACATACTGATATGCAGGGAATAGAAAGATATGGATCACTTGGAGACAGATAAGGGTTGGTCTTGTCATTAACTTTGGCACAGGCATTGTGGAATTCATTGCCACAGGTGGGTGTGGAAGTCTTCGGGTATTTTTAAAACGGTGATCGGTAGGTTCTTGATTAGTAAGGGTGTCAAATGTTATGGGGTTACGGCAGGAAAATGGCATTGGGAGGGAGAGATAGATCAGCCACGATTGAATGGCGGAGGAAACTCGATGGGCCGAATGGCCTTATTCTGATCCTACAACATATATGACCTTATGAACTTACTTATGTTATTAAAATTTGCCGTCCATCTAAAGTGTGTGGCTTTCCCCACCTTGTACAGTACCGTTTCAATTTCTCACCTACATTGCGATTTTATTCCCCGTATTCTTCTCTTTAAAGATTCCTTGGGTTACGCAGTGTGCCGTTTGCAGGTTGTCTCAGCCTATTATATGCAGAAACTATCAGGTCAGGCTGTATCTCTGGTGGCTGGTTATCAGACCTCTGTGAGTGCTGTACTAATTGGTGGGAAGGCCAAAGACCACAGGGAATGATTACGGGTTAATTTCTCCATGGGTTTCTCCATCACTTTGCTGCTTGTTCAACATGAGCAGCAGATCCGGCATAATTCTTGATTTGAGTAAACTGCACGCGCAGAGAAGCATCCATCCTTCTCTGCTCCACCGTGAGCCACATGATGATTCAACCTTGTGGAATAGACTTGCCTCCCTGCCTAGAGATGAATAACAATCATGCGTAGAATTCATTTCTCCGCTGATGAAGAAAATTCATTGAAAACTGTGGCAGCCTAAACAACTAAAACCTTGGACATAGAAAAAATTAACAGACATGTTTAAAGAGCTGGGCTTTTCAGTAAGGATTTTCTGCTCAAGTTCACCCAATTTTCAGGTACAAACTGAGCAAATTGGTTAAAGAAATTGTGCAGGAACCCAATATACCAGATCGCTGCCTACTTTGTGCATCTCTCCAGCAGCTGGGGAAATAGAGATAAGAATCGCCTGCCTGAATTTTTTATTTCATTTTATTTTCTCTCACGTTCACTTCCAATTCAGTATTTCTAACACCAGTGGCTTCTACCTTACCAATCCATGCTCCCTCTGGCCAACTAAAACATTTAATATGTTCACTGCCACACCACCCTCACGTATAGTTTCTGTTTCTACTCTTGGCTTGACCTTAACTCGTGCTATTTCCTTCTCTACACGTTCCTTTATTTCTTTTATCAATCCTTAAATCTCTTTGCTAAAGGAAGTGTGAATCGTCCTTGAAGGGCACTCAATGTGAATTTACCAGGACAATATCTGGACCTGAAGGGTTAATTAGAGGCCGCCGTCGACAGAATTCTGGGCACCAACACAACCAAAGGTTAATTGATCAATGGGAAAGTGGATGAGGTAGAGAATCGCTACCTACAAGTCAGGAAGCGTGATGGAAATGTGAAGATGTCAAACAGAACAGTTGAGGAAGCAGAATACAAATGAACAGCTTGGGGTGGCACAGTGGTGCTGCGGTAGAGCTGCTGCCTCACAGCGCCAGAGACCCGGACTTGTTCCTGACTACGGGTTCTGTCTGTACAAAGTTTGTACATTCTCCCCGTGACTGCGTGAGTTTTCTCCGGGTGCTCACGTTTCCTCCCACACTCCAAAGCCATACAGGTTTGTAAGTTAATTGGCCTTGGTAAAATTATAAATTGTCCCTAGTGTGTAGGCTACTACTGATCGCTGGTCAGCGCAAACTCAGTTCGCCAAAGGGCCTGTTTTTCCACACTATGTCTCTAAGGTCTAAAGAATGCTCTGATATGTATCAGATGAAACTTAACGTAAAACAATTCAAAAGTGTACCATCTCAGTAGGAGCAACAAATTAATACAATATAAATTGAAGGGCACATTTTTAAAAGGGGTACAGGAACAGAAAGAGATGGGCCCATAATTCTGCATATAGTGGGTTTGAGGTTAAGGATATGGTGGTGTTGGGGATTTTGAAGAGCGTTAAGGTGGATAAATCCCCAGAGCCTGATGGGATCTATTCTGGGTTAATGAAAGAGACAAGAGAGGATAGACACAACAAGCTGGAGTAACTCAGCGGGCAGGCAGCATTTCAGGAGATGGAATGGGTGACGTTTCGTGTCGAGACCCTTCTTCATTCCTTCTCTCCAGAAATGCTGCCTGTCCTGATGAGTTACTCCAGCTTTTTGTATCTATCTTCAGTTTAAACCAGCATCTGCTGTTCCTTCTTGCACGAGTCAAGAGAGGATATTGTGGAAGCCTTGACAAAGATTTCTGCATCTTCTCTCGCCACAGGCAAAGTCCCGGATGACTGGAGCGTAGCTAATGTTGTTCCTTTGTTTAAGAAGGGGAGACGATGCGGGGAATTCAGGCAGGTGAGCCTCACATCAGTGGCAGGAAAGATATTGGGGGGGAATTTATTGGGATCGTTTTTGCTCCCATTTGGATGAGAATGCATTAATGAGGGACAGAGTGTGACTGTGCATAGCAGGCTGTGTCTTTCAAATGCTTTTTCGAGGAGGTGATGAAGGTGACTGATGAGCGTAGGGTGGTGAATCTTGTCTACATGGATTTTTGGATTGCATTTGAGGCATTTATGGCATTAAATCCCTATGGTAGGCTGATCTAGAAGATTAAGATGCATGAGATTAACTGTTTTAAATCTAAAGTCTTAAAGTGCAGAACTGGGCAGAGAAATGGCAGAAGGAGTTCAATCTGAGCAAGTGGGAGTGTTGCAGTTTGGGAGGTCGAATGTAAGGGAACAATGTATTAACGGTATGACTGCTGGCAGAATGGATATACAAAGGGATCTTTAGGAATCCATTTAAATTTTCAGCTTTGCACAAAAATTAGTGATGGAACATAGAACAGTAGAGCACATGGCCTTATGGACCACAATGTCATGCTGAATATGATGCCAAGTTCAACTAATCTCCTCTGCCTACACATGATCCACACCTCTCCATTCCCTACATATCCATGCATCTTTGTAAAAATATCTTAAATGCCACTATTGTGTCTGCTTCCACCCCCACTCCTGACAGCTCATTCCAGATTGAGATATATGGACCAAATGTGGGCAGGTGGGCCTAATGTAGCTGGGACATGTTGGCTGGTGTGGGCAAGTTGGGCTGAGGAGCCTGTTTCTACACTGTATCACTCTATAACTATTCCTACCACACTTTGTGTAAATGTGACTTGCTCCGCAAATCTCCCTTAATCTTCGACTCTCTCACCTTAAAGTTATGCCCTCTAGTCTTTGACATTTCCACCATGGGGAAAAAGGTTCTGAGTGTCTCATCATTTCATATACATCTATTAGATCTCCCCTCAGCCTGCGATGCTCCAGAGAAAACAATCCTAGTTTGTTCGACCTCTCCTTATAGCTAATGATGCGGGAAGCGAGCATTCATTGATGTAATATATAATTTAATGCTTTGTCTGATCCCTTGTCAGGAAAAAGGCAAACATCAATAAATCATACCCGTTTACTTAAAAATATGCGACATGTTCAAAATGGCAAACACAAACAGATAGCTCAACGAATGATTAGCAGTGCATTCCCGTAGCAATGGTACCCTAGGACATTATTGCAGGTGGACCTTGTGGTAGCTGGGCAGACAGGGTTTCGAGGGAGGTACAGAAGGTTGCTGCTCATGCTGGTAGCTTGAGGCATGTGGAGGAGAAGGCTTCAGTTCCTTTCAGCATGACTGGCTCACACTGCACCATGCAGGAAGCATTTTGAGTGATGTAGAAAGGAACTGCTAACACCGAAGCTAGGCACAAAATGCTGGAGTAACTCAGCAGGTCAGGCAGCATCTCTGGAGAAAGGGAATAGGTAACATTTCAGGTCGAGGCCCTTCCTAATTTTGAGTGGGTCTTCATTACTAGTGCCTTCATTACCAGGAGCATACTTGCCTTCATTGTTAGGGGCATTGGGTATAAGAGTCAGGAAGTCATGATGCAGCTCAGGGCACACTACTGCAGCGGTAGAGTTGCTGCCTTATAGGGCCAGAGACCTGGGCTCCATCCAGACCACGGGTGCTGTCGGTACGGAATTTCCCTGTGACCGCGTGTGTTTTCTCCAGGTGCTCCACAGGGAGAATGCATAAACTCCGCACAGACAGCACCCGAGGTCAGGATCGAACCCATGTCCCAGACACTGCGAGGTAGCAACTCCATTGCTGCGCCAGTATTGGGTTTCAATCCACATCTTTTCATTTTGATTTCCTCATTGAGAAAAATCAGTCCCACCATTCCGACAAATCTCTTTTAATTGTGGTTGGAACCCAAAGTTCAACAGAAAATTTGAATTTTGGAAATTTCTCAACAATTCATTTTCTGGCTCAAATTTCAATATTGCCATCCCTACTATAGTAATCTAATAACATATGGTAGACACAAAATGCTGGAGCAACTCAGCGGGACAGGCAGCATCTCTGGAGAGAAGGAATGGGTGACGTTTCGGGTCGAGACCCTTCTTCATATGGTCGTCTGCACTATTAAAAAAAACAAAGTGCTGGAGGAACTCAGCAGGTCAGGAAACAACTGCAGGAGGGAATGGATAGGTGACATTTCAAGTCGGGACCTTTCTTCAGACTGAAGTAGGGTTCGTCCTGAAGAAGGGCATGACCCGAAATGCCATGTGTCCATTTCTCTGGATGCTGCCTGACCTGTTGAGTTCCTCTAGCACTTTGTGTTTTGCTCACAATTCCAGCATCTGCAGTCTCCTGTGTTTCCTGTCTGCACAAATTGTTTGCCCTCCTGGTTCCTTTGATCCCAAACAAATATGTTATTGCTCAAAGCTTCCAAGTTATTTTCCAGTAGCATCTAAAATTTAGCTCACTAAACCAATCTGAGATCTACCCATGAAGTGCTACATGATATTAAATATCAACCGTCAAAAATTACAGCGTTACTAACGTGGCAGGCATGCACATTGGATTGACAACATAGGTGATAGGCAGAGCAATTTGTTTCTGCACAAGTACTCAATGTTGAAGATATGGGCTGACTTTTAGAGAAAATTAAGACTTCATTCACAACATCTTATCTGTGAGCCACCCTTTCGAATTTTCCACAGAGTTTCTGGTGATATATGAAACTGGTAGTAATTCTCAACTCATTAGGAACAGTAAATCACCTTTTGGCTTCTCTGTTGCAGCAGTTCTGGTTTCCCTGGAAATGATCTAAGGTGGCACAGTGGTGCAGTGGTAGAGTTGCTGCCTCACAGTGCCAGAGACCTGAGTTCAATACTCACTACAGGTGCTGTATGTACGTAATTTGAATGTTCTCCCTGTGACCACATAGGTTTTCTCCGGGTGCTCCAGTCTCCGCCCACACTCCAAAGACGTACAGGTTTGTAGGTTAACTGTTTTCGGT
The DNA here is from genome assembly GCA_963514005.1 of Raja brachyura. Next base: position 59,270,844 of record OY740788.1, read on the forward strand.
ATTTAAAATTGTAAATCGTCCCTAGTGTGTAGGATAGTATTAGTGTATGGGATGATAGCTGGCCAGCGCAGACTCAGTGGGCCGAAGGGCCTGTTTCAGTGCCATATCTCTGAAGTGTAAAGTCAAAAAAGTCTAAATCTCAAGGGGCTGTCACATACCTAGAACAGATCAACTAACATAATCTTCACTCATAATTGAAGTCATTATCTGGGTGATTTTTAAAAACTCAATAATGACACTACCAATTTATATTTGTGGAGCGCTAGCAATGGGCGGCACAATCTGTCAGCGTCAGAAACGTGGCGAGTCTTGTGCACTGCCTAGGTGAGGACTGCTGTATGAATTTACCGTATTATATGCAAAACAAAGCATTTCACTGCACCTAAGATGTGACAATACTTTATGTGACAATAAAGTATCATTGAATTAATGGTGCAGCTGGTAGAACTGCTGCCTCACAGTTCCCGACATGTGTTTAATCCAGACGTTTGTGGTGTCCTGTCCGTGTGGAGTTTGCAATGTTGTTCCTGTGCATGTGGGTGATTTCCCCAGGGACCCTAGTTTCCTCCCACATCCCATAGGTATGTTGGGTAATAAGTTAATTGGCCCGATGTTAATTGTCCCTATAAGCATCATGAAGGTGAATAATAGAACCTGGATGGAACAAAGGGAATTGTGGTTGTTAGAAATGTGGGACATATAGTTAAGGAAAATTTGAGTGCAATGGAATTGTCCTGTGAGTTGCCATAGACTCGATGGGCCGAAGTGCCTTTCTTCTATGGAAATACAGCAAAATGTTCCAGGTTCTTCGTGGAAGGGTTATGGACTAAACACAAAATGCTGGAGTAACTCAGCGGGACAGCCAGCATCTCTGGAGGAAAGGAATGGGTAACGTTTCGGGTCGAGACCCTTCATCAGACTGCTTTTGGGGGAAAATTTGATGTTAATCCACATATAAAAGTATCAGAGCAGGTAAGAAAAGAATATCTTTTGAGCGCATCCTGAAGAGAGGTACATAGTTTGGTTTATTATTGTCATGTGTGCCGACGTACCGTGAAAAGCCTTTTTGTTGCGTGCTATTGAGTCAGCGAAAAGACTATACATGATTACAATTAAGTTGGCCACAGTGTACAGATACAGGATAAAGGGCAGTAAAATCCAGGTTAAAGATAGTCCAAGGGTCTCCAATGAGGTAGATGGTAAATCAGGACTAATATCTAGTTGGTGATAGGATGGTTCAGTTGCCTGATAACAGCTGGACCATCCTATCACCAACTGGATCATGACCTCCCATCTACCTAATTGTGGAGACCTTCAGACTATCTTCAATCCAGACTTAACCTTGCACTAAACATTAGGCTTCGGAGAAATCCACATCTTAGGATCTTGACAGTTGACCGAGCTAAGGGAGGAGCAATTAAATTTGACAATGTACAAGAGAATAAAATTAGAGTGTGGCTGAAACTTTGGAGTGTTATTAAGTCGGGGAGATCAAGAGAGAACATTCCAGTTCTAGAGAGGAGATCTATTAAGGCGACAATTTTTAAGCAGGAGATTTATAATGTTGAGACTGTGCTTAAGTGTGATTGGTGCATTGCTGGATTGACTGAATGGTGCAAGGTGGACACGGACTCAGGTTTGCGCAGATTAGAATGAGAGAGGCAAGTCAGAAATTTCATTAGAATAGTCAAGCACATGGGGTTTGAAATCACAGATGATGGTTTTAATAGCAAATGAGCCGAGGCAAGATTGGAATCAGGTAATTTAAATATCTGAGAAGTTAAATAGTGTCGCACAGGGTTTTTGAATCAGCAATGGAAATTAGTATGACCATTCACAAATTCACAGCTGTAATGAATTACCTATTTGACTTTTAATTGCACTGTGCATTTAACTTGACAGTAACAGAAACACATACTTTTATGCAAAAGATACACTGCAGATTCTCAACTGATTCATTGCATACTGATTTTGTCTGAAAGATTTCAACTGATACTTGCTGTATTCCTAAAGGACACAAAATGCTGGAGTAACTCAGCATGCCAGGCAGCATCTCTGGAGAACACGGAAAGGTCATCTTTAGAGACACAGCGTGGAAACAGGCCCTTCGGCCGACCGAGTCCACACCAACTAACAATCAGCCATCATCCCAGAGTCGCATCCTTCACACTAGGGACAATTTACAG